>VNJR01012333.1:0-253975 GCA_008042585.1 Drosophila punjabiensis | reverse complement strand
GAATCTGAATCTTCAGAATCATTATTTAAATGTGGGAAATTTATAAAAAGGCTAGCAACAACTTTATATATATATATCGTTGTCAGATAAGTTTAATTTCTTCAAAATTGTGCCAAAAACATATTCATTTAGCACCAACAATTTCCTTGATGCGACACTTTCGCCAAGCCACATGCAAAACAGAACGCGCTTTGGGACTGACATTTCACCTAAAAAGTGCAATAGACTTAGGAGTTGGACGTAGTTGGTTATCATTTTGGACATTTTTACTTCAATAGAACTCACACTTAACAAAAATACTAAAATTAGCTTGAATACGATTGAATAACGTTAATTACAGTCCAATGAAGACAGTAAAACGCTCAAAAACAATTCTTGCTAAGTCAACTTACAAATAACACATTTTCAAGCTACACATATAAAGACGGGCCACGAACATACAATTTGTATTTAGTACATACCTTATTTTAAGGGATACAAAAGTTATTTCTATTAATATACTTAAATATATTAATTTTTTTGATAATTTAATACGAATCACAAATAACCTCAAATCGTTGTGTAAACACGTGCCGCAAATAAGTTAAGTTTCAAAGCTTGCAGCTGATCAGCGATGCACTAAAAAGCTCATTCAAAAGCTTTTTTGAGCTTTGCAGAGTGTTACCAATTAAAAAAAATCAAAACTAACCGCAATATTTATACTTAAAAAATAGACTTTTATTCTGCTAGATTTTAGATTGGAACCACTGTGCACTGGGGGAATCCGTGAGTTGATCGATCTGGCACTGCTCCTCCAGTTCCTCCTCCTACGAGTTGCTGTTTCTTTTTTTTTCTCTGCAGGATGCGAGTTATTAATTGGACAACTGGCAATGAATGAAGCCGTAGGAATGTCGACTTGCGTGTGAAGTTGTTTTCTCGGTGCCAAATGAATGAATGGCAGCCTGTTGCTTGTTTTGGTTTTTTATTAATTTTTTTCTGAGATAAAGTTGAGGGGGGTTATGATAAGGAAGCTGTAGAAATGTGGCTCAAGGTGTGGTTCTAAAAATAACGACATTTATTTAACGTCTATTCTCGGTGATGCATAGTCAAAGTAATTAAACTTTTTATGGCTCATATTCATAATTTATTTCCTAATGCAAAACGAGTTTTAATAATATTTAACTTTAAGACGTAAAAATTGATTACTTGTCAGAAGCTTAGAAAGTTTGCCGGGGATGTGAGCTTCTTTTAATGGAGGTAACTCCCCTTGCTCCATAATAAAATAATTACTTTTAATGATAACTCTGCGGCTGCCAAATTCTCAGAATGTTGGCTCTTCTCTTTCACTTGTGCCCCAAATGATCCCATTCTGTCATTAGATACACACATATAGACCCTATGTGGTCGATTCTGTTTGATTTGCCCCGTCACCCATTAACCTTAACTGAATTATTATTTGTAAGCCAGCAGCAGCAGCAGCAGCGAGGCCGTGAATGCCACACATTGGAAAATGGATTGGTTTGCGTCTAAAATGCAAAATAATTTACCAAATTAACGGTACCATTATCAACAGCGACGATCCGATCAATCAAAGTGAATCCGATCAATTAAATGTTGCCTCCGAGCGTGGCACAAACAGTCGACAAAAGAGAGAACCGAAGAGAAATGGGCAGCCAGAGGAAAAAAGAGGTTATGAGCAGAGCAGACCAGAATGCTAAGAACATTGCCAGTAGATGATGGTGCAGAGAGAAAAAAAACTATATATGTGTTCTATAAATATATATATATTTTCTGAAATATTAGAAGTGAGATAATTGATGCGAATTGTAGAAATTCTGCAGAGAGCAAGGGCACACTGCCTGAGCATGTCCTTTCTGAAGAAAGCAAGGCCACACTGTTTGAAAATATAATTTCAAAAGGGAGCCAGGTCACACATAGGAATATCCTTTCTGCAGATAGCAAGGTCACACTTCTAGAACATATCATTTCATTTAAAAGCTGAGAGAAAACTTATTAAGAAGAAAGTAATAAAGAATGTGTATACTTTATATTTAAAATTAAAGGTCACACTATAGGAATATTCTTTTTTGCTGATAGTAAGGTCTAGCAGTGGGACCTTACTATCAGCAAAAAGGATATTCTTATAGTGTGACCTGGTTCTCTTTTGAGAAAACTAATCAAAAAATATAAAACATTGAAATCAGCTTAGAAAACTTTATTTTATTTTCCGATTTGATAGATAGTTATTTCAACAAAAGTAATTTTATTCATTTCCTTTTAAAAATTCCCCATTTCCACCACACTTTTCCCTCAGTGCTGCTTGATGGTGTTGACGATAGCTGGGCGAAGTTGGAGAAATGCCTGTCTGAGAATTGGAACAGCATTGACCTTATCACCGAAAGCCCCACCAACGGCAGGGAGGAGGGGGACCCGTTGATTAATCATCTCCATTCTTAATTGTGGCCCCATCTTCCATATGCCGATTGTTATCATCTATCCACAGTGTGTGGCTTCCCCTTTCGCCTGGCGAAATCGCCAGAGATCTATGCTATATGTTATGTATATATATATATGCTTTTTCATAGCCTTTGGGCCTGGCTTAGAAGACGAAAGAGAATGGCCAGAGAAGCGATCGATCCAATAGATGGATGGATCGATTCGCGGATCGATGGACGGACAGGTTATTGAACCGCTTTATTCTCGGGCATTATTTGTAACGTTTTATTTTCATCTTTTCCATACATTTTAAAGCTCTGCCACAAACGCTAATTACTGGCGGGGCGCACGCTTTAGTTCCAGTTATTAGACCAACTCCGCCGACTCTGCGAAACCCAAAGAGACTTTGTGTACACTCCATTGATGGTGGTCGTGGTCCGCTCGCTCCCTCTCCGTCTTCTGAGATCCTCTAAGCCAAGAACTAGTTTCGGGGTCGGGCTTGAGATATTTTTGCATCGATTAGGCCACATTCCACGCACCTATCTCGCGCGCCGCTGGGCGTTGCAATCTCTTCGGGGCTATTTATAGCTGCAATCGAATTAATTGTGGCCACGCCCCAGCGTTAGTGCCGGAATCTCTGACAAAACAAACTGTAATGGGGCCCCAGTGGTAATGGTTAATGGGTACTAGTACTGGTGGACCCATGGGCTTGACGAAGGTCGTCGTCGTTGCTGTCCATTCTTCAGCCTCTTCTTTGCTTTAGATGAATGCGCAGATTTCTAAAGAAAAAATATTTTGGTTTTAGATGTAAAGATTTAATTTTTTCCCCCTTCTTCTCTTTTTTTTTTCTGCCGAATCAGCCAAAGCACTTGACGCTGCACTGGAATCTCTTTTGTTTATATATTTTAGTATATATATATTTATGGTAGTTTGTCTGTGTCTCAGTAAAGTTCAAGTGTTCGTGATCGAGTTGAAGGCAGTGGGGCACCTTAATCGCCGCTTCATTTCCGCACTGAGCTTTCCTTTTAGCTGCGGAAATGATCGCATATTTCGCCAAAAGAGATCTCGCCAAAGACCTCAAGCCCAAGCCAGCGATCCCCTCCAGAGTTGCGCAATTAGGGGCGTCCAAGTGATCTGGTCAACGCCTCAAAAAAAAAAAAAAATCACAAAAAAAGGCTAATACTCTGGGGCGGTGCGAAGGGTATTTAAATTAGGGGCTAATGGGGTTTTTGCTAAAAGAACTAAAGAACTAGACAAGGCAGTTGAATGATAATATAGTATATATTGAGAAAATTATACTCTGGGGCGGTGCAAAGGATATTTAAATTAGGGGCTAATAGGGCTTGGGGGTTAAGAACTAAACAAGGTGTATGGCTAAAGTGGAAATTTAAGCATGTACTTGTAGGAAAATAAAAGGGGAAAATGTATTAAGAAGCTAGTTATTATTATGGTTCTTTACAAGTATAATTATAAGTGCTTTTAAAGGTACTGTGAAAAAGGGAAAAAGTTTTTATTCTAATGGTATAAATTTGATTTAATAAAATGTTAAATTAAATCATATTTATTTTTCACTTACTCGTATTATTATAAATGCTTTTAAAGGTTCTGTAACGAGGGAAAAAATCTGTTTTCTAATGCTAGAAATTTAATTTAATTAAATGTTATAATAAATACTATTTATTTTCCTTTCAATTTTGTATAATTTTGTATACATTTTCCTAGAAGTTTGCCTTGTTTTCTTAGGTTTTGTACTCGTTAATAATATTTTTTTAACTAAATAGAGTTTTCTATTAAATCATATTTATTTTCTACTGAATTGTGTGTAATTTTGTGTAGATTTTCCAAGAAGTCTGAATAGTTTTCTCTGTTTTTATGCCCATTAGTAATATATTTTTTTTAACTAAATAAAATGTTATGTAAAATAATATTTATTTTCCACTTCATTTTGTTTTCTTTTATTTATATTTTCCAAGAAGTCTGACCATTTTTCCATGATTATAGACTCGTTAGTAATATCTTTCCACTTTATTTTGTATATTGTTCTTAAAATTTTACAAGACGTCTAACTAGTTTTTTCTGTTCCTATACTCATTACTAATATCTTTTTAACTAAATAAAATGTTATATTAAATCATATCAATTTTCTATAATATTGTTTAGATTTTCCAAGAAGTCCAACTAGTTTTCTCAGTTCCTATACGTGTTCTATTGTAATTACTTTGAGAGTATCCCATCAACGCTGTTCGTTCGCATTTTCCCGGCCTGTCTTCTATTTCATTTTCATTTCCAATGCCTGTCGAACGCTTGAAGCTCAGCTCGGCTCAGTTGAGTTTAGCCTGGCTCGGCTCTTAACGCTCATTAGTTCTCTGACTCGTTTCTCACACACAACACACCACACACACACCACACACACTACACTCGTAGGCTTCGTTCGACTCTGCAATTAATTAATGCCAACAGTCCAGCAGCAGCAGTAACAGCAACAAAAAGCCGCAGCAACAAAGCCGCCTGCCAGCGCTAAATTCTAGCCAGATTCCAGTTAAATTGTTTTGGCTTGTCTTTGAACTCGAACCGCCGGCTTTTTAGCTTTAGCTTCTCTTGAGCTTCTTGGCCAGCTTCCTTTGCATTTTATTCAGCAGAAAAAAAGGAACAGAAAAAAAAGTATAACAAATAATTGCGCTGCTCTTGCGACAGGTGCATTGTGCCCCCGGAAAAATGCAGGGGGAAAATTTCACCTATGTTGCGGAATCCATTGTTCCGGACTCTGCCACATTGTATGCACTTCTGGCCATGAGGCATAAAGATTTCTTTATGAGCGAGCGAGCTGCTGCTGCCGCCTTAATTAATTAACAAACACAGACACAGGCCAGGTGAAAATGCATTTTGGCCAGGTGCCGTTGGCTCCTCCTCTCTGTGCTCTCCTAGCTTAAATTCGATTTCATTTTCCGGCTGTGGAGCTCTGCTTTTTCGGTGGCTAGTTCTTGAACCCACACGGGCCAAGAAATTTCACTTTTGTTTCTCCTCCAGCAGACGAGGCAGACAAAGCGACATTTCGAGCCACGAAAATTTTGAGGTCAACAGCGGCAAGCGGCGAGCTGCGAGCGGAGATGCGGCGCGTTCCCATTTACCGGAGTTGCCGCCGTCTGCTGGTTTTGGCCAAAAGAGTGGCTGGCCACAGACATTGTTGCCAGTGAGTGAGTGAGGCCCAAAGTCCATTGAAATTCTTGCTGCCATCGAACTGAACCGCAAATGAACCGAAAACTGAAAACCCAAAACTCTTCTCCGTAATTTAATGCCAACTTAGAAGTCGAGAGTGGAGCAGCAGCGAGCAGCTCGTCAAGAGACAGCTGCCCTTTCGATCCAGTTGCAATTTGGCCAAAAAATAAACATGATTTGCCATTTCGATTTTCTGTGTTGTCATCCGGCGGCCACCGCAAGTCAGAAGGAGGATCGCTTCATATCCTCCTTGTGGCCTCGTGGAAAAACAGAAAGTGACTCGAGTGAAAGATTTTTTTATTCGGCTTTCTAATTGGATCTGTGCTGGTGACTCTTTTTGGCCAGTTTTTCTCAGATTTTATTTTTTTGGTAGCACAACATAGCATCCAGTCAGTGGGGCTTGGCTAATTAAGGGTCTCGCAGCAGGGCTAATTATGGCAAATATTTTCCATTGGCATATGTTATGTGTGAAAGTGAGTCCAAGAAGCGCAGAATGGAAACCAAGTCTTGACTTCATCATCACACACACTTTTTTTCTTTCTTTTATTATTATTTTTTGTATATTTATTTTTTTCGGTTGCGGTCTGTTGGTTGAACTAAACGGAACCAAGCTGAACTGGATGTGTGCATATATAAATTGCGATATGGGTACGTGTTCTTCTGACCTTCTGGAGCTCTGGCAATTCTCCCGCATCTTGAGAACCAGTTGGGGTGCACAGCAGTGAGAGAAAAAAGAGGGGATTTTAGAGGGTTTATAAACCTTTTAGGGTTATTTTACAAGAAAACAGTCTTCCTGTATTTAAAGTTAATTGTTTACAATGTTTAAGCAAGGGCAATGAATGCATCTTTATAAATTCCAAAGTTTGTTAAGAGCTTCCTAGAGTTTCTTTGGTTCAGAGTTTCCTTGTTCCTCTTAGTATTTTTGTTGATTTTTTATAACATTTCTCTCAGTGCTGTTTGGCAATTTATTTGTTCTTGTCGCAGGCTCCTTTTCGGCCCGGCCCGTTGAGGTTGAGCTGCGTTCCTCGGCTTGGCCATGTTCGTTCTTATTTGCTGCACGCCTGAAACTTATCACAGGCCATAAATCTAGCCGCATGCCAAGCGGGTACCAAGTCGACATACCAGATCAGAGACCAGCAGACACTACACTGGATACGATGCCAGTGGAGCAGTGAAGCAGTGAAGCCTGTGCCAGAGCCACAGTCAGAGCCCGGCCAGCGGATCAGATCAGACCAGTTGCCATGCCATGACCATTACCAGTTCCCGTCCAGTTTTTGCCAAAGTTATTAACGCCACAAGCGGCCATTGGGGTCAAGGATGCCATGGAATCGGATCCTGATCCCACCTACCCCCTCTCTCTCTCTCTGTAAATCCATTCCATTTCACTCGGTTGCATAAACCCATTCGCACTAATGAGACGACTCACCCACCGCGAGCTGCCAAAAATTATTACTAATGAACCGCCAACGAGTCGAACGCAGATTCACTTTCATCGCTTGGCCCACTTAAAGGGATTCGCCGCCAGAGTTGGAGTCGGAGTCGAAGGCAGACTCACAGCCAGACGTCCGCATCCAATCACTTGACAGCTGGCGAAAGGAGTCCAACGCCGAGAGACAGGAGGGAGGCGGAGAAAGGAGTCCACAGACGCAGTCGAAATCAAAGTGCCTCGTCCTCGTCTCCTTTCCTCCTCGCATTTCCCCCGAAACTTTCCCCGAAAGTGTGAAGCTGGCCGGGACCTCCTGAGAGCTCGAGCTCCGAGCTTGGAGCTCCTCCAGCTCACGGCTCTTGGCCACTTTGATTTTATTAAGCCAAAAGCTACGCAATCTGCGGCGGTGGAAGCGTTCAAAATAAGTATTCATGCTGCCGGCCATTGTACAGTGGTCTCAAGGTGACATTTTTGTGGTCAAAATGGGTATTAGGGTTGGTTTATTATTATTTTGTATTTCAGAGGTGAAATTCCTTAGCGTTATTGGCTGTAAATTAAGCTTAATTTGAGCTTATTTACTTTACTTGCAATTCTTTTACAAATTAGTGAACAAGAAAGAAGGAAGTACTATTGTTTATTCACAGAATCCTAGTAGATTTTTTAAGGGTTATTTAACGTTTTTGAAGAGTTTTGATATTTAAAACATGACTTTCCTAATTATTTTAATAATTAAATTACAATTAAATTTAATTTCTATAATGAAATCATAATAAGGAATCTATTTTGAGAATATTTCCGATGCAAAATATATTTTTAAACATTTTTATAGAAGAAAAGAGGAAATACTTATTATGCTTCTTTAGGTTTTCAAAAACTTGTGATCAAGAAACTATCAATTTCCTAATTTTCCTAATAATTGAGTTACAATTAAATATACTTATTATGACGAAAACATAATAAACAATCCTTTATGAGTTTATTTTTTAACCTAAAATTTTTGTAAACATTTTTAAACAACGAATAAGGAAATATTACTATTTTATCACAGAATGAGTGATTCTTTAATAGCTTTTTAATAGTTTACATCGATTTCTGACTTCCCTTTCCTTACTCATTTAGTAATCTGATTAAAGAATAATCCCTTTTCCTCCCTTATTTAGTAAACATATTTTATAAAATATCCCTTATGAGTTAATTTCCTTTATCTTTTCGTAATGAGAACATAATAATCAATTTATTTCGAGCTTATTTTTTTTACTTACAATTTTTGTAAACATTTTTAAACAAGAAAGAAGGAAATACTATTATTTAATCAAACAATGAGTGATTCTTTTATAGCTTTTTAAAGGTTTTCGAAGACTTCTGACTTCCCTTCCTTAATTATTTAGTAATTTGATCCCTTTCCTTACTTATTTAGTTAACCTCTTTTTGTTATTAATAAAATTAAAATAAATAATCCTTTGTCATAATCTTTTGGCCATAATTTTAAACCAAGGTGCTGGCCCGGCTCGCCTGACTGCCGTTTTGTGACTGTGTCCAATTTGGGCGCAGATTGACAGCGATATGCGTTTAATTTGACGATAAATGGCCAATATAGCACGCAAGCCCGGTTCGTGGAGCTGCAGGAGAGGGGATCCAGGACCCGGGCTTTGTTTCTTTATTTTTATTTTTTTGTTTTTTTTTTTTTTTGTTGTCTGGTCTCTTTGCAATTCAATTCTAATGCTCGAGGCCTGCGGGCTTCCCCGTTCAACTCAACGTTCGTGCTCTCGCCAATTGCCAAATTCAAATCCAAATCGCAGCACGATCCAAGTTGAAGTTGAAACCGAAGCCGAGAGGTTGAAGCTGAGTCTGAATCTCAATCCGAATCCGAATCCAGCTACAAAACTAAAGCCGAAGCTTGGCCACGTTGGCAACTGACACGTTTGCTCGCATTTTGATTGCAATTTCTTTTCTTTTGGCCGACTCTCCGCCGCTGCAAAGAGTCAAATTCGTGTTGGCCATTAAAAAAGCCAGCGACAATGGAAAACGCAAATCAAAATAGCTGAGAAGAAACAAAGCACAAAATACAGCAACAACAGCAACAAAAAAGTGCTTACAAATTTTCCTCACGAACCCCAAGAAAAACCCCAAAAAGAAAAGAAAACCGAATAAAGCTGATCGGCGACACGAAAATCTCCAGTTTGCCTGCATTCTCGCCGCGAATTCCGCATCTTTCCAGAGACATGTGGGCGGCTGTCAATCTGTCTCTGTCTCTGTCTCTGTCAGTTTTTATGTTTCTGTCTCTTTCTTTGGCTGGGACACGAGGAGGTGCTGCTGTCTCTTATCACGCGACGCGACGCCACGCAGACCGTCCGACAGTCTGACTAAGTGACCTTTTTGCTCACATGAGTCAAGCGTTGCGCTGATAGCGAGCGGAATTCTCAAAAGTCTACTGGATGCAAGCTGACTAATGGTACAGTGGGGATTCAATAATTGAGACTTTAGATGCTCTTATTAATATTTAAAATAATATTAATTTAAAGAAGGTTCAAGTATTGTAGGAGCTTTGAAAGAACAAGGGAACAAGCTCGCTTTTACTATATGAAATAGTTTAAGTTCCTTTTCAACCTAAAAATATTTTGACTTTTAAATTCAGTACCTTGTAATAAATAAATATATTAAACCTTAATTTTAAATATGTCAAAATAATAAACATTTGGCAAACTAATTACATCTTCAAATATAAATTGCAAAAATTCTTTTTTTATATATCAAGTTACTTCCTCCAGGAAATGCCTCAAATCTTAAATAAATATATCTATTTCTTACTCAAATATATATTTCCTTACAAATAAACCCCTTGTAATGCCCCTGTCTTAGATAGCCTCAAAACTTATGTATTTAGTCACTTAACTTCCGTAAAAAAACCCACAAAATCATTATCTAAAAAAATGTATAACCCCAAGCAAAAATAAATGACACTGCAGGAAGTTGGCCCATGGCTTAATTTTCACATTTAGTTTGGAAAAACCAAAAACAATTAAAATACACGAACCCCAAAAGAGGTTCAAAAACAAATAAAATGCCCTAAGCTGAGCTTTTCTTTATTCCGAACAAAAAAATGTGACTATTAACCTGGAGCGTTGCACCGTAGGGTTTCCGCTTCATTGATATAATTTTAATGGTTGAACAAATATTACGCATACGCCTAGATGGCCCGCAGACACCTTTCTACAGCTCAGTTTTCCCAGGCAATTTGCTGCGCTTTTCCTGCAGGCAGGCAGGCAGTCAGTCGAGGAGCACTTAGCACAATTCATCAAGTGATTTATTTAACACGCGCCGCGCCAGGCATTTGGACGGAAGTTTGATTTCGCCCGTGGCACGGGATCATTAAGAATCTCGCCTCCATTTGAGCGGATCCAGCTGTGACCCACTGCACCAGATCCAGCTTCATCTCCATGCCTGGAACTAAGGCCCTGGCCATTGATTTATTGTGCTGGAGCTAGAGCTATAGCTAGAGTTGAAGCTAGAGTTGGAGCTAGAGTTAGAGCTCAAGTTAAAGCTGCTCATCCAGGGCAATTTCACATGGGCAACACACAGCTGTGGCCGATAATTATGGGTTTTCAGCCAGATAGAGAGACTGAGAGGAGAAGGTTTCTCTAGGAACGAAATGGGCCGAAAAATAGCAAAGGCAAAGTAAAGGGCCCCGTGGGACAGTTGCTGATTTAAATTCGTGTTAGAGAGACAAAATAATTACGGCAATTGGCCCAGCCAAAAAAAAAAAAAAAATAAGGTAAAGCCGAAAAACCCAAACGAACTGAAATGAAACTGCACGACGATCGACTGACTGACTGGGTGAATGAATGACTCCACTTGGAGCCATGGTGGACGCCAGTTCTTGGGAACACTCGGAGAGTGGCTCGGAACCATTAAAATTCTTGACGATGCGCCCTAGGCTGAAACCGAGGCAAAGACCGAGCGGGAGATTGACTTGAAACCTAAGTAGTTGACCCAGAAAACCGATTCTATTGCATATCGGCAACTGTCAGACTCATGTGATTCGTTATTATTATTATTATTATTATATATATTTGCCATTAAGCATTTATGATTTTTTGATTTATTTCTGCTGCTTTGTGTGGCGCCAAAGTCAAAAAGACAATCAGCAGCTGCTGCCCACGTAGCCATCTAGCTACCAACAAAGCTATATATGTCTCTCTCTATATATATATATATATATATATGTTTATATAGATAGTGAAAAAAAAACTCTACAATCCCCCAATCTCAATGCAATCGAGACTTCAAGCCAAGTCAGTCAAGTGGCTTAAGGCTTGGTCTTGTAACGTTTCGTTTTCGTTTTCGTTACTTTTGAACGTTAGTTTTATTTCGACTTGGCTTATTTTTGGTTTTTTTTTTATGCTTTTTTGTGCTGTTTCTCCATGTGTTTCGGCTTTATGCTTGAGTATTTACAATTCGATTTGGTTTATGAGAGTCGCAGGCGCAAACATCCAAAAATTAAGTATACGACACGAGGGATGGCAAGCAAATTGACTTGATGAGTGCTGACGATGAGTGCTGGCAGCTTTTTAGGGGCTAAATTTTGGGTGACTGGGAATGGGAGTGTCAAAAACAGTGATCACGGTGGTAATAAGTGGTTAATAGTCTCGGTTTTATTATATAAATTTTATTTTATAAAAGTTGAAAGTACCAAATCTGTTTTTATAGTTTAACTAAAAACACAAAGCAAAAGTATAACTGCTTTCGAGTATTTTATTCACATTTATTTCTTTCATAAAAGTAACTTATAAATTTCATACTGTTACTTATAATCATTTCCTTATCTATTTCACCATAATAACATTGATTATATAGTGATTATGTAGGTTATCGATCTGTTATAAGTAAAATCGTGTGAAAAAATAGTCAATAAAATTCTAGCTGATAAACCTTAATGAAAAGCAAAAGCAAAAGCATACATCACACGAATTAATACTGATTAAACAGAAAGTGTGACTCAAGCATGAATAGGAAAGATAACTACGTGCTCTATTTTCTGTAAAAAAATGTATATTATTTTTAAAGGGTCTTTGAACTCATAAATATAATAAAAAATTAAAATACCTATCAATTAACCAAATTGAATCATTCATAAATTACAATCACAGCTAAAAGAAAGTACTTTGTTTTAATTATTTGCTAAAATTCAAAGCTGATAAAATTTCTTGAAAGGAAAAAGCCTTTTCAAAAAGCTTGACTCACACTGTTTAAGTTCAAATAAACATAGATAATACTTCCTGTTTGCTTGCTAACCGAATTACTCGGAAACATTACAGTTAATCTCTTTCTACAGATCATAATAACACCTTTAATAGGTATGAATTTAGCGGATTTAATCACTGTTTAACCAAAGCCCCGATCACTGCAATGATCACCTTATCGAACTGTTATTTTATTCGTTACCAAATTTTCACCAAAATCCAGTGAACTTGATCACCGAATCGCAGCGTGAATCACCGCTGGAAGGCTTGGAGCTTGGAGCTGGAGACGGAGCCCTGCTCATGTGGAGCATTGCTCCGGTCCGCTCGCCTTGTGCACAAACATTACTTAATCCGGCTTATTATGGACGCTCCGCTTGGCGTTTGTGTTTTTCCTTTTCTTTTCTTCTTATTGTATTTTGTATACTGTATATATATTTTTTGGTTTGTGTCTGCATCTCCCTCCCACGAGGGGTACTGCCACCTATATAATAATATATATGCTTTGGCAACATCTTGGCTGCCGCTGCACTTCAAATATGTTTGCTCGTCGGCAATTGCAGCGAACGCCGCTGCACTGCAATAATTTTCACTTAATTACCTAATAACCGTTCGGTGGGATTATTGTGGATTTTATTTTGATTTTTCCTTTACTTTTTTGGCTATAGCTTAAGCATTATCTTCGACTTTGACCGTAATTATGGCCGCGGATCATTTGCAAATGTTGGCTCTCCTCGGTCGTCGTCGTCACATAACTAATGATTAAACAAACCATTTGGAACTTGGAACTTATGCAACGATTTCTCTTATTTTGCAGGATGACATGCTGCCCCACCACCACCACCACATGGCCGGCAGTGGCCAACTGAATCCGCTAAATCTCGTCCACGGATCCACGTCCATGGACCAGTGCGGCCTGACCCAGGCGGGACTCGAGGAGTACAACAGCCGGTCCTCGGTGTTCTATGACCAGACGGCCTTCCACCACCAGAAGCAGGCCTCCTATGCCCAGTCGGAGGGGTACCATAGCTATGTGTCAAGTTCGGATTCCACATCGGCCACGCCATTTCTGGATAAGTAAGTTGTTCAGGGGGGAAAGCAGAGGCGGTAGGCAGGGAAAATAGTTGGTGCAGAGAGAGAAATTAAAAGGGATTTGATAAAGATAATAACTTATATTTCACTTTATAAGAAATAATTGAAAAGCATCAAGCAACTTAGGCAAAACTCTGCTATTATTTTATTTTAATGATTATTTTTATTTTGCAACATTCGCGCACTTATCGCTCACCTTACACTAAAATTCCCAAAGATTTGTAGCTAAAACTTAATGTTATACCCGATGAACAATGATGAATTTGATAATGACTTACTGCTGGAACATCTTTTGTATTAAAATCTTATAAAAAGATACGAAGTCCAATGCACACAAGGAGTCTCTGCAGCTTAAGTGCACTTACCGGTTGCCTTACACTAAAATTCCCAATTGGTTCTAGCCTAAAACTAATGGCATACCCAATGAATACTAGAGTTTGTCCCTTTGGAACATCTCTTGTATATTCTAATTAATTCATTTATTAAAATAATATTGCTGACAAGCCCTTTAAGCTTTATAAGATCTCTTGAATTATCTTATATGATCTTATATCTTTTATGATATTCCCATTTCTCTAAAATTTTCTTGTAGTGTATCGACTGCATTGCAAACACGTTTTTTTCCGCGCACATACTCGCACTCGCATCAAATGCCGAGCGACAATTATGAATTTTATTTGTACACTAAAAAACGCCATAAAAAATTCTTGGTAAGGCAGACACACACACAGATACACACTCGCAGACACACACATGGTAAATAGAGAAATAAAACCGAAAACGAGCAGCTTAAGCTTGGCTCTCAAGGTCTTCTTGGCTCCGTCTCCGTCTCCGGTTGTTAGCTCTATTTTTCTGTCCAAATGCCTGAGAGTGTGTCCAAGTGTCTGGCTGTCTTCAGACTCTGAACTTGCCCCAAGTGCCGGAGCCAGCCGAAGAGAGTCCATTGCTGCTTCTGGGTCTATTTTAGACCGATGCGAAGGCTAAGCCAGAAATTCAAGTAATTGCGGCAGAAAACCAGAAATCGCACACACCAATCATACACAAATCAGACAAATTTCTGTAGCACGCAATGATTTGCCAAAAAAGAAAGAAATCAAGAAATGAAACTAAAAATAAATACTTTAGTCTTGACTTTAACTCTAATTCCAAAACTTCCTCCAATTCCATTTGCAGATTACGTCAGGAGAGCGATCTTCTGTCCCGGCAGTCGCATCATTGGTCGGAGAACGATCTCTCCTCCGTCTGCAGCAACTCGGTGGCGCCATCGCCCATTCCCCTCATGGCCCGACAGTCCCACTCCCACTCCCACTCGCACTCGCATTCCCATTCCCACTCGCATTCCCATGCCAGCTCCTCCTCCGGATCCAGCAGCAACAACATTAACAACAATAGCATTAGCAACGGCTCCAGCAATGGCAATAATAATATTAATAGCAACAACAACAACAATAGCTCCGAGAGCACTTCCTCCACGGAAACCCTCAAATGGCTGGGCTCCATGAGCGATATATCCGAGGCGAGTCATGCCACCGGCTATAGCGCCATTGCAGAATCAGGTAAGTTTATTGAAGATATATATATACTATATAGCAGCCACAATTGTCTTGAAGAAACATAAATATAGTTTGGAAAAAGAGATAAGGAATTTATATATATGAATTGTTGAAAAAACTGATAAATATATCTCATTGAAGATGAATTATTGTTTATACAACAAGTTTAATTTTGATTACGGTTTATAAAGTATTAAATCAATTATGTTTGATTAAACAGGATGTTCTTATTAAAAAAAAACATAGAATCTGTATTTTATAAACTAGGTTAAAATCATTTTTGAATAAAATATGCGAGGCATCCTGTTTATTCAAACATTAAATTATTTTTGAATAAAAATATGGGAAGCATATTAATTCAATAAGAAAACTCTGAAATATATATGTTCTGCAAATTAATTTTTTTGAATATTTAAAGTTTGTTTTGGGAAATAAATAAATGTTGGAATTTATTCCCAAATAATGAATTAAAAGATAACTTTAAACAGTTTTAGAGAAATATTAGTTGATATCTTTAGCCATTTTTCAATGATGCATCATTATATAATATATTAATTATAATATAATATCAATATTATATAATTCCACCACTTCACATTCTATATATTCCTAAAATCAACTATAAACCCAACATTTATATCCAAAACCTCAAGTAAATGTAGGAATTCATATAATTTACTAAAAAAGAAACAAAGAATAAAAGACAATTGTGGCTGTAACCTGAGTTGGCTTCGGGTCACAGTGGCACAGTCACAGTTTTGGGGTGAATGGGTGGCCACGTCGTAGTCCGGCTGTAATAAGAGAAGGCTGTCCAAAAATATATATATAAACATATATATATTGGCGACTGTGCCTGCCCACTCCCCCACGACCTTGGCTATAGCCACCAACAACGGTGGCCCACTTTTACTCCGGAGCAACTCCTTTTTAGAATGGACGAGGACACGCCCTAGCCGCCGTGCCTAACCGTTTCCCTTTTGTTGCAGTTTCCTCCTCGCAGCTGATTGTGCACAGCTCCCGGGTGCTGACCCCCAAGCGTCACCACAGCGAGAGCGTGCTGTACCTGCACGACAACGATCCGGTGGCACCGAGCTCACCCACCGAGAGCAGCTCCTCCAAGGTGATTGCCGAGGAGGCCACGGTGTCGCCTCAGCAGCAGCAGCAGCCACAGTCCCTGCGCATCCAGCACCGGCACAGTCCCAGCTATCCGCCGGTGCACACCTCGATGGCGCTGCACCACTTTCCGCAGCAGGATCGCCACCTCAGTAGCCAGTCGTCCAAGCTGGGCACACAAAGTTCCTTGGAATCGCCCACGGAGAAGCCTCGCTCCCTCCTGGGACAATCCCACTCCATGGGCGATCTCCAGCAGCAGCAGCAACAGCAGCAGCAGCATCTGGGTAGATCATCGGGCCAGCAGCACAAGTCTAGCATTTCGGTGACCATCTCCAGCAGCGAGGCAGTGGTCACCATTGCACCCCAACCGCCAGCAGGGAAGCCCAGCAAGCTGCAGCTACCCCTCGGCAAGTCCGAGGTCCTCAGCTGCAGCACGCCCAACATGGAGAGTCACAGCCCCACCAATAGCACTGATTCCTATCGCAGCAACCACCGCCTGTTCCCGGTGAGCACCTACACGGAGCCGGTGCACAGCAACACCTCGCAGTACGTGCAGCATCCCAAGCCGCAGTTCAGCTCCGGGCTGCACAAGTCCGCCAAGTAAGATTAAGTTCTTGAACTGGAATTTCCTTTACTAATTTGTAATCCTTTCCAGACTACCTGTGATAACGCCAGCGGGAGCCGCCGTGCAGCCCACCTGGCACTCGGTGGCCGAGAGAATCAATGACTTTGAGCGCACGCAGCTGGGTGAGCCACCCAAATTCGCCTATCTAGAGCCCACTAAGACGCACCGCCTCTCGAATCCAGCATTAAAGGCACTCCAGAAGAATGCTGTGCAATCCTATGTGGAGCGGCAGCAGCAGCAGCAGAAGGAGGAGCAGCAGCTGCTGCGTCCACACTCGCAGGCCTATCAGGCTTTGGAGCGCAAGTCGCTGCCCAATAATCTGAGTCCCATTATGGTGGGTCTGCCGCCCTCTGGGGGAGGCAGCACCATTGCCCCCTCGCGGGAATGCAACTCCCCTACGCCTCCACCACCACCGCCACGCTCTCGCAGCTTGCTACCCAATATCCTTCGGCGTTCCAGCTCTGCCTCGGATTACGCAGAGTTCCGGGAACTGCATCAGGCCCAGGGACAGGTGAAGGCGCCCAGCATAAGGAACATAAGCAGTGCGGAGAAGAACTCCTTCAATGACTGTGGCATGCCGCCACCGCCACCGCCTCCTCGGGGCCGTGGCTTGGCCCTGCCCACGCGACGCACTTCCTCGGCCACGGAGTATGCACCCATGCGGGACAAGCTGCTGCTGCAGCAGGCCGCTGCCTTGGCCCACCAGCAGCATCATCCGCAGCAGCATCATCATCATCATCACCGACCGCCGCCCGAGCGTCCGCCCAAGCATCCAAATCTGCGGGTGCCCTCGCCAGAGCTGCCGCCGCCGCCTCAAAGCGAACTGGACACCAGTTACACCTTTGACGAGCCTTTGCCGCCGCCACCGCCTCCGGAAGTGCTGCAGCCGCGCCCACAGCCGGCCTCGCCCAACCGTCGGAACAGCTTTGCCGGGGCGTCCACTCGACGCAGTGCCTACGCCGCTGCTCCGCCAGTTGCCAAGGTTCCGCCGCTGGTGCCCAAGAAGCCAACGAGCTTACAGGTGGGTTGAGTGCATCCAACTACTGTTTGGTAATTGGATTCTGACTGTCTTTCGGTTGTCTACTTGCAGCACAAGCACCTAGCGAATGGAGGAGGAGGAGGAGTGGGAGTTGGTAGCCCCAGTAATCTGCCCACCACGCGCAAGCGTCCGCACCACACGCCCCAGCAGCAGCCCATCCTCGAAAATATGGCCACTAGTGTGGCGCCGCCGCCGCCTCCTCTTTTGCCGCGTGCCAGATCCGCCGCCGCCCATGACAATGTGATTGCCAGCAATCTGGAGAGTAACCAGCAGAAAAGGTAAGTACTTTGGACTCTTACTTTATATATTTAAAGTTTGTTTAAATGAATTATTAAGTAGTTGAAAAGGTATTCCTTGAATGTTAACTTGCAGCTCAAGTTCTTGAGTTTAACTTTGAAATTTATAAAGAAACAATGTTGCCAAGAATCGCCTCCACTTCATATTCACTGATCAGCTTAGACCGCTCCCCGGTTCATTGTTCTTGACCTTATCGAATCCAATTAGCTGTGAATGGAGTGCGTGGCACAGTAGCTGCTGATCCCCTGAGACGCTGATCTTGGCTCTCGGTTAATGAGCCGCTTCCTTAGCCTGTCAATCAGCTGTCGCCTAATGCTTAATTGGATTATGAAATACACTGCTCGCTGAGCTGCTCGACTTTCGCTTTCGACCCACTAAAAAACTGGACGGGGCGACGCCAATTGCCAATCGCCAAAAAAAAAATAAATAAATACCCAAAACCCCAATTGAACTGCCGCCACCTGAGCCACAGAAAAATGTGTCAACCAAATAACGATTTATGTGTTGGCTCCTTGGCGTGTGGGCAGGCAGGCAGTCAGCTCCGAAAACCACTCCCCAGATTCCCGAATTAGCCGCCGAGCTGCAAACACCATTCTTTGTTCTGATTGTGGCCCCGGTAAAAGCCAATCAAATTGAATATCGAAATTTATCTGGCCAGCGGTATTGGGACAAAAGGTCCATTCTTGGCCCGGGCCACAGTGCCTGACATTGATAGATGAACGCCGGGCGGTTCATTAGCGCAACGAGCGCATAGTTTTTGCATTCACTGTTTGGCATCGCACCCAATTTTCGGGGCATTAGATAACTCACACAGTGGCACAGTGGTTAAGCTGGGAAAATCCTGAGCTTAAGATTGTCTTGAAACATAATTAGAAATTAATAAGGTAGAGATAAAGTCATTAAAGAAGATTATAAAACTATTTATACATTTATTTCCTGAAAAAATAATACCTTAAACCAAGTTTAAAGTTTGATGTTTATTACATAAACTCCTCTTTCACCTGAGAGCCTAAGCTGGTCTTAAAAAATAATTATAAATTAATGAGTAAGGAAGAATGCCTAATAAAAAAGTTTATGATCTTATTTATTTTCTTTAAATCTAATACCCAAATCCAAGTTTTAAGTTCAAGCCTTATACTTGCCTTAAAATATAATTATAAATTAACGAATAAGGCTTAAATCGGTTAAAGAAGATTATACACCTATTTTTAGACTTATTTCCCTTAAAAATAATACCCGAATCCAAGTTTAAAGTTCGAACTTTATTACTTAAGCTCCTCTTTATTTTAAACTATATTTTGAGGAACACCTGAGAGCCTAAGCTTGCTTCAAAACTAATTATAAATTAATAAGTAAGGGATAATATCATTAAAGATTATTCCCTATCCTTTTTTGCTTAAAAATAATACTCAAATCCAAGTTTAAAGTTCGAACCTTGTTACATAAACTCCTCTTTACCCTTAAACTTTATTTAATAACTTACATAACATCATACCTTTTGATATATTTAATTGATTTCCTCTGCACACTGTGCATTGTCCATGTTCAATAATTTCTATGGGCTGTCATGTTTTTAACTCTGCTGTTTCTGCTTCGAATTTTTTTTTTGTTTCCTTTTGTATTTTGTGTTGTTGGCTTTGATTTTGTTTTCTTTGGTGGCTCGGTTGACACCGGGGGAGACCTTTGCGGCACGATTTGTTGCAGCAGCAGCATCCAGCACGAGACAAATATTGACACAATTTGTGGCAAAGTTTTCAACCTGGGTTCAGGCTAGGGATTGGGATTCAGGATTTCGGATTTGGCTGGCTGGCTGGCGACTTGTAAATGGGCTTGTCAGAGCGCTTCGCTATGTCGTTTAAGCCCGGTCGGTCGGTTAGGTTCGGGGGTTCAAATGCCGTTCACCGCGAGAGCGACGAACGTGCCTAATTTGCATTTTGAAAGTTTTTTTTGGGTTTTGGGAAATGGAGCGGGTGCGGAAAATGGAGCAAAGGGCAGCCATCGCTTGCATTTTTCTCGACAGATACTCACCTGTGCAGACTGCAATTAGAGCAACGCGACTGAAAACCCTGAAAGGTGTGCCATGTGTTCTGGCTTTGACAGCCCCTCTAATTATCGCCTCGCACAGCCGTCGGCGGCGGCAAAGTGCAGGCATTTTGCCGAATTAATTCCCTCTCCTTAACAATTTGGCAACACTTCGGCCTGAGCTGTGTATTATTTTCAAATTAACTGCTGGCTGGCCGGCTGCGACGGCATTGAGCTCAAGCGACCACAGACCACGCGTCGTATGCGCGCTATAAATCACTCATTCGCCGTGTTGCCACAGAGGCACAAGCACAGGCAAAGCAAAGCAAAGCGTTTGGCAAAAGGAACTGGCGAAAATACAAAAATAAAAAAAAAAACATAATGGAAAACGCCAAGCTAGACAATTCAATTTATCCGCGCTGCAAGTCGCGACTGTTTTGCCGATGCAATTGCCGTGATTAGGCCATGTCGCCAGGCGGCTCTTTCCCGAGAGCCAACTTAACAAAGTGTTTGCCATAATTTCTGCCAGCTATCGCCGGCTAAATATCACAAAGCCCAATGATCGATTGAACTTTGATCCGAATGACGACGACGACGACAACGACGGCTACGACGATGACGATGCAACAGATTGGCGATGAGAACAGGCGGCTGGCTGCAAAGGCAGCAACAAAAGGTGATTGAATTTAATGGTTTCTGGGGGCTTGGTACTGACTCTGTCGGGGTACCAATATACATATATATACATATAATAAAGCTCATTTAAGCTGAAACAAATCTTGATGGTGGCGAATAAGCAGGAATAAGCAGATACCTTTTATGGCCAGCACAAGGTTCCTTTTGTATGCGATTTTAAGACTTGAATATTTTGTATGCGTCTTTGGGTCTTAAATATAGCCTGCTTTCGGGATTGAAGAATATCTGATACTTGAGGTAAAGCGTAAAAGTATGCTGTAGTATTTTTCGGTTGCAAAATGAAGAGAGAACTATAAGTGGACTCCCGTTTTCCTCTTTTCTTTTACTGGGTAATTAATTTAGTATAAAGAGACAGCAGTTACCAAGAGTTTTGTGAAGAGATAGGACTTACAGAGAGAGTTGTGTTGAAGAGAGAGAACACTTACCAAGAGTTTTTAGTAAGAGAAATGTTTTGCCAAGAGTTTTTTCAACAAACATTTAGCACATGCCATAAAGGCCTTTAATGGTACTGATTTTTGATCAAAGATTGGCAGGTTATTCTGTGGTTAAAAAAAATATTAAATCAGAGAATTTTATAAAGGTTTTAAAAGTACAACTTTTATCCCAAAACCAAATTATAACCATATTTTTAGCATAAGACAAAAATTTCCTTAAAATATTCTTACTAATCCCTGATTACTCCTAATCAATGGCTAATTTTTGTCACAAAAAAAAATTATTTTCAGAAAGGGTTAACCTTAAAAGAGACTCTAATAACATGCAGTCTCTTAGGGCCATAAAAGTTGTCTTAGCAATTTGAGTAGACTTGCCAGCAAATGGCTTTATTCAATGGGCCATAAATAAGGGGAGATAATAAACCAGGGAACCCTAGAACTTCAGTATACTTTATATACTTTAAAAGTACTTATATTTTTAGCTGTTTTTTCTTTTATAATAAATATAAATATTAAGCAGAATTCCTGGCTGGTGAGTGTCTGCATCTCATCCCACATTTAAACCGACTCAACCACCTGCCGAATCCAAAGAGAAACACAAACACCGCTCTCTTAAACCACTATTCCGCTCTCTTTAACTGGAGTGTGCTTGCTGTGTTTTTTTTCGGTTTTGTGTTGTGTTTTTGCGGCCATCATCCCGCTGCCACAGGCCGCAACTTCAAACGAGTGAAAACCGCTGCCGCGTTCGGACGCATTTCGATCGAATAGTTCGGATAAAAAAAAAAATATGTTCGAATTGCCTGCGAAATTCGGCAATTAAAAATGCAAAACTCTCGTGTCAACCGGCTGCATGTGTATCAATTTCATTTTGCGGCCAATTTTGTTTCCTGATTGCAACAAAGAAAGCAAATACAAAAATAAAAATAAAAACAAAATCGAAATAAGGAAGTTCAGCCTCGGCGGGTTCAAATGTTAGGCCAACAAACTGCATACGATTTGCACAAATAACTGGCAACCGAAAGAAAAAGATATCACGCAAAGTTCGGTGCATAAAAATATATATACATTTGTTTGTCATTTCGCGTACATCATCATCAACATCATCCCCCCGAATCCCATCGCGGCTACCAAATTGGATTTCACAATACTGGAAACCGTCTACCACATGAAAATGGTGTTCGGCGGCAAGTTTCGAATCAGAAGGTAAACACACTTTCGCACAGCTCAATTGCCAGCCAAGTCGGTTGGTCAGTTTTTTATACAGATACGTTTTTTATTTACTTTTTTTGTCGTACGTATTTGCGATCCCGGCTGATAAAGCCGGCTATTAACGATCGCCATTAGTCAGCCGAGCGGCAGCAGGAAATTCTATAAACTTTGCTGTTGGGCACAGAGCGAAAATAATGTGTGACAACAGCTGTTTGTATAAACAATTTTACAGTTTAAATCAAAGTGATTAGGAAATTAAACTTAAATACAGACAAGAAAGTTGAGATTTTATTACGCGGAAGACCTTCGAAATATTATTAAAGCGAAATTGATTAAAAACTCTCAAAGGAGTGATTTAAAAGAGGGTTTCCGTGGAAATCAAACTTTCTGGGGCTAACTTTTATTAAGAAATATACGTTTTTGTTTAGCTAAAATTGAATTTATTTAATTTCAAGTTAGTCTTAGTTAGACTTCTTAGTTTCCCCCCTCTTTTTTCTCTCTGTAAAACCAAACTAGGCTGGCCGCTTGAAAATGAAAACTCGACTTCGACTTCGACTTCTAATAAGAACGCTCGTCAGCCAATGGAGTGTATTTTGTATTTTTTCCCAAGATAAGCTTTTCTGTAAGTCGTTTGTTAACTGCATTCGCTGTCTGGGATTTTGATCTGAGAGGCTGCTTTACCTGGGATAGTTTTGCTGTTGAATTGTAGTTGTAGTATTTCTCTCTGCCGCCGTGTACTAGTTTGTCGGCTAACTTCAGTGAAACCATATTTAGCATGCTCAATGCCTAACGTCTCCGCTAATGACGACAGTTGTTGTTGTTGGCTGGGGATGCACAGGGGGGAATTTTGAGGTACTTCTCACCTATTTTCACTTTATTTTTTGGGGTAGAAATTTTTATAAATTAAGGCTATATTTTAATGGTGAGAAACGACCAAATAATGAATTTGTGGAGACGTACGTTGATTTGAAAATTAAGATCAATATAAAATCATTTTTAGAATAATATCTACAAAATTGGAATGTCTTTGAAAGCATTTAATTTTACTTGAAGGTTTTAGTCCTAATTGTAAGATAGTTTTAGATGCAAAAATCGTAATACTTTGAGCCTCATTTATCAGCTTTTTTCTTAAACCAAAATCTACTAGTATTTTATGTTCCCTGTTTCTCTCTGTGTCGATCTCTGGACCTCCTTCGACTTGGTCTAACTACTTTAGCCCGAGCTGATAAATTTTCACAGCTGTTGCTCTTTTTTATGTCTTGGCCATCTCTCAGCCATCTCTCTGCGTTTTCTTTCTCTATTATCGCCATTCCCTTTGGCAGCCACGTAGGCGGCAGGTGCAAAACAACGGCACGTTTCCTTCTCCGTCTCCTTGCCTCCACTTAACTTAACGCTTTACCTTTAATTTTTACCTGCCATGGCAAATTGTCTGTGCTCGTATTTACTTGCAACTGAATTACCTTTGTGTTTGTGTGCGACACGCGTCAGTGTATTGGCCATAATAATTCATAACGAGATCTATTGACATTCGGGCCATATAAGTGCTGGGCGAGTTACGGTTTCTGTGTGTGCAAAGAGCCGGCTATCAGTGCCAAGATCTTATCGATTTTTTGAGAACAATGAGGACCCTTTGTTTGGTTTGCAAAAGCGGCCAGAACCGGTTTTATTTTTGGCCAAGGAACAGCAGCAGCTGGTGGTTGATTGGTAGCAGCAGTGACTCTGGTCACCCTCAGGAGCGGTCCGTCTCCCCCAGCAACTGTCGAGGCCAACAACCCTCGGGAGAACCATTAAAATGAGGACATCACTAAAAGGGAAACTCATGGAACTCGGGGTGTGGGCGATTTTACTTTCAAAAAGGGGAAGAAGTTGTCTGGAAATCAGGAAGGTCCTGGAAAAATAGTTGTTAGTCTTCGTTACTTGTTATTTGGAATTTTTGGAAAGGGAATTGAAGAGAAGAGTTCCTTATAGATGAATAAGTATTCTTACAAGGAAAAGAATGTTTTCTTAAAAGCAACATTAGAAATTGAAAGTATTTTATATATTGGGAAACTATTCTTCAATATATTCTCTATATTAAATCTACAAATACTTTTTTAAAAAAATACTTATTTTAATGTTTAAATGTTTCGAAATTTACATCTCTTACCATTGGTTTCTGATTAAAATAAATCTTAAAACAGTTCGGCTTTTAATAAAAACCAGACTTGCCTCTATAAATAATTTAATTTATAAAATATATCATATAAAGTAGAACAACTGAAGACTTCACCTATATACCCCATTTAGAGAAAGAGTATGTTACATTAGCATAAAAAAAAGTTCAAATAAAAATAATATTCAGCAAATGCCGAGTTCATTCGCAGCTATTTTTTTTATTGAGGCTTCGCACGAATTTCGAAATAAACGACCGACGAAAGAATTCGCTGGCTGGGAGTAAAAAAATTTGTTGATTCAGCTACGACAGCATGAAATTCTTTTGCTGCATAAACAAAAAGCGAAATAATCAATAAACATTTTTACAATATCAAAGCGGAGACAAGAATGCTGGCTCGATCCGTGAAATTACTCCGACCTTCGGGCCAACTTTGATTTGTGTGTAGGAGATCCTAAAGTGCGGTGTGTGTAGTGTGTGGTGTGTGCCATTCGCAGGGCTAAATGTTTATTGTTATTGCGACGGCCTATTCAACTAAGCAAACATCAAACAATAAATGTTTATTGTGGCACCGCGTCTGTTTTCATTGCCAATCGATTCGCCGTGGAAAACTTGTAAGTCGCTCAATCGATCGATCGATTGATCGTTCGGTCTGGGTTCTCCTCTGAATTTCTGCCTTGATTTGTTTGTGGTTTCCATTACGAAAGCCGCCGCCGCTGCGATCTGCTGTGATTTGTTCAATGCTAATTATAGGCGGCGACAAATGTCAAGAGTTTTCAATTAGCAGTCCCTTGATTGTTCTCCGCATTGATTAGATTTATCGGCTTTCGTTTCATTCTTTCCTATATTCCAAATTCAGGTCGCAGCACATTTTTTTTTTGGGTTTTTCTCCTTTGTTTTTGGAAACGTTTCGCGACTATTATTATTATTTTTATGGCTAAACGATCGCCAACACTTGAGCAAATAGCAGAGCGAACCCACGAATTTATGTATACAAATTAACACGCTTTCAATTGGAACAACAACGGGAATAAGAATGAAGTACACGCGGCCATATTTCAGTCTTAATAAAAATGTATAAAAATGCCATTTTTTAATCAACGCTGACAAATTGACAATTTAAATAACATCGAGGCAAAAAACAAAACAAAGCAGCAGTGAGGGAAAGAAATTATAATCGCTTTTTACGGAAGCTTTTGAATTAAGAGAATTAGGGATGCCAGGAAATATATGTGTATAATGTATGCACTTAAAATGTTTGGTTGTACAAAATATATAATGTATGAATATTGTAATGATAATATAGTTTTCGTTTGAATTATCGATTTTTTATATTGTTTATCGCACTTGAAAATTATCTTTAGAGATAAAACCTCTTATAACACTTTTTTTATTTTGATAAAGTGTCTGATATTGATATTTGCATATATGTATCGAATTTATACAAATAAACGATATTTTGCTAACAACAAAAATCGATATTGCTTGATTCAAGAAATTTAAGATACATTAAATCTATTTATAACGATATGTTCTATAATAACGATCGATATTTATTGGTTATTTATTTTGTTTCGATCAATACTAATTAATGTACTACTTTTTCAATGTTATTTCTCTTTATCACTACATTTCTTATTAGAAAATTATCGCTATTCATTAATTCACTATTATCGATTTAATTAACGATTAACAGTAACAAAATTACAATATTTTCGATATACTTCTACTCTTAATCACTTTATACAGTAAAAAGAAACTATCAACTTTAATTATTTCAGTTCTATGCTTCAATTAAATCACAATATTGTTGAAAATGCCTATGTATATTGATTACTTCACAATTTTTACGATAACTAGTTACCAATTTACGATATGTTCGATACTTCAGTGCTACTAATTAATCGGCATATCTAATCAAGTTGCGGAAACCTGCCTGGCTGATACTGTTAATCCGCAAAGTTCAACACTCCGGCAGACTATCTATCAATCAATCCGGTTTTCAGAGCCTCCTCTCTACTCCGCTCTGCTCTGTTCCGTTCTGTTCGCTTCTTTTCTGTTTTCAGTATTTATGATAATTAGATGGTCTCGTAAAACCGAACAAATCGGTTAATGTTTGGCTCCCTAATGAGTCCCCCTAGAAGCAATCAATTGCTCATTGTCGGGCCTCTGCGATTACGTATTGGACGCGTACAGAGTATTAATGGGATTCTCCAGGCTTCTGGGTCGCCTACGATCGTCGTCACGTGGAAAGCTTTCCTCATTACTGGGGAGCTGCACAGGGAACTGTGAACAGTGGAAACACAGAAGTGGGAACACTTCGCCACAGGTGGGCAGGTCTCAACTCCGGGGAACTTTGGACTACAAAGAGCCGCTCCAGTCGCGTTAAACAAAAGCTACCTACGTAGTAAACCCGATTGCAATTGTAATTTATTTTTTTGTCTCTGTTCTATATATACATATACATATATATACCGACATGGGTATACATTCTTACTTTCCCAACTTATCTGAAAGTGAACGGGCGCTGCGATCGTCGTTACTCATCGCAACAGAACTAAAAAGCTAAAAAATAAAACAAAATACAGAAAAACAGAAAACAAAAAGAGTGGCTCAGCCAACCATCAAGTACAAGCACATATCTGCATGAAAGCCCGCTTGGAGTATAAAGAGCATATTTATTCAGATACAACCAACCATTTATTGTATATAGAACAAAAAGCCAAATGAAGCTAAATGAGTGCCCCAGAGTGACAAAGGCAAATGGAGGAAAATTCCTCGGAGTTGACAAAGGCGACTATGCAATGCCCTGCCATTAAAAGCGGAAGTGTCACGAGCAGAAATGTCTGGGAAAAGAATGAATTGTCTGCGTAGAAAGTTGAGTTTTCATCGAGATTGTTGAGGGAATGAATATGAATATTTGTCAGACAGAATATGAATATTTGTCAGACTTGATGTTCTGCAAAGATAACAAAGAGAAGATGGAGTTATAATTATTGACTTTGTAAAAGCTTTTAAGACAGAAAGTATGAGTAGTTACAGGGAAGTCTTTGTTAAGATTAAAAAAATGCAAAAGATTAATACGGAAATTGAAATACTTAATGATGAAATAAGCTAGAAATGTTCATTGTGATATTAAAATATTTTTACTACTATTTTTCATACATTTCAGAAATTAAAAAACCAATTAAACAATTTATATAAAATTTATAATTAGCAGTTAAACAATTTTTATACATTTTTAGGTAGCTAATTAAGTTTAGGTATCTTAAAAACTTTTTTATGAGGGTAAAGACTGTTCCTGTAACAGTTTCCTTTAAGTTTTGGTGTCTTAAAAATGTACTATAATGGTAGCTTATGTTCCTCTAACACTTGCGTACTTTTAACCATGATCTAACCACAATTTTACATTTATTACAAAGTTACTACGATTTTCTGATTAATATTTACCTTTAGAAAGATCTCTGCCTGCTTCCAATAGCCTTGGTTCTAGCCCCAAAACCATGACATGAGGGTAGGGTATAGTGAACAGCAAACGGTTCCCATTCCATATATTATATATAGCGCACAGGGGCAGATAATGTTGCGGGTTCCCTCGAAGAACCAGAAGAAGACACACAGAAGACACTGAAAAAACGCACAAGTTCAAGTCGAGCGGGCAGACAAAGTACCGCAAAAGTCAAAAACCAAACAAATGTGGCGGCAACAGACAATGGGGCAGATATAGAATACGATATATAGTATATATATATATATAGAAAAGGTGGGGGTACCAGTACACCGCAACAGCAGATCGGAGTTAAGAACATTTGGCATACATTTCAGGTCAACGGATGTGCTTGCGGCGACTCCACTATATATATGTATAAGATATATACATATAATCTCACCTCGTCACAAGGTCAGAGTCGTGGTCGAAATTATGGCAGCCGGAGCCAATTCAATTAGCCACGAAATTAATGAATACCAAAGACTGCGGCTAAACGCTCCAGTAACCTCCGGCGGCGGCGGCGGCGAGCGACTTCCTTCTGGTTCCACTTCGACTTCGACTTCGTGGCCACGCAAATCATTAAGAAGTAACTGAAAATTTCACAAATTTACTTTATAACACGAAAATTTCTCGAAGACGATGCCCATATCAGATAGCCAGACTCGTAAATACTCGTATAAAGCAAAAAAAAAATATTAATAATTATGAGCCGCAAACTGCCCGAAAGGTAAATAAGTCTGAGCTTCCTGCTACTGTAGAAACCAGATTGGATCTTCGGCTCGAAGACTCCTCTGCAGGGCTTCGATTTTCAGGTTTTATTTTTTGGTTTTTCTGTTTTCTGTGACTTGTGCCGTGCACGAAAATTGCTTTGACACAAAAAAGGAACAAACAACAACAGCAACAAAAAAGCAAACCTTTTTAGTGGGTCACGCGCGTCATGAACAAATGAAAACCACGGGCACTGGACAACCTACCAAAAACCCACCCAGATGATAAAAATCAAAACATGCGCAAAAAACTAAACTAAAAAAAATAAGAAGAAAAAAAATACGTACAAAAAAGCAATACCAAAAGCAGACCAAAACAAAGAGAGCAGTCAAAAAGCCAAATTAAAATCGGAGCAGCACTTTGCCCGGGTTTCCCGGCTTCAAGCGCATGTTTAAATTGTTTGCCTAATTTGGTTTTTTTGTTTTTTGTTTTTATGCCACTATTTTGTCTTGTCGTTGTTTTGCTTCAAATGTATTGCAATTAACATTTTTTACATATATAAAATAGAGATATATATGTACTCTTAAACGCAACAATTTCTCATTGGCCTGGGAAGGTTTGTTTCGGGCCATGAAATGCTCATGAAATATGCAATTTGAGGCATTTGCTGGCTTATTTGAAGTTGGTAATAAAAAAGCCAGAAGTGGGAATAGTTTGACAAGACTATGGTTTATTTGGAGCGATTTTTATGGGAATTACTTGGTTTAATTAGGGGCCTTTTTAATGCCATTCAGTGGGTTATGAAAATAAACTGCAATAAAATGTAAGTTAAAGCAAATTAAGCTTTATTTGGGGCAGTTTTTAGGGGGAGATCTCTTATAGCTTAAAGTTTTATTTGATTTAAATATTTTTTACTTTAAAGTATTCGAGAAACATATAAAAATCTTTGTTTTGAAATACTTGTTTAATGCTTTTATTACCCATTTTCTTTTTCTTCACACCAAAATTGTGCAATTAAAAAGTAAGTCATGCTTCTGGCCATAAAAATCCCTTACGGAATGCCTTGGCTTTGGTTTATTGCGCCTTCGATTTCTGGCCACGTTGCGGAGCCATGGGAAGTTCTCCCCAACCGATATCGGTGTTAACTTGGCTATTGCCAAAGCTAATGACCAAGTCGATAACCGCAACTCAACGCAATCGGGCGTGTCAACGATGACTGTGTGTGTGTCTGTCTCTCTGTCAATGAACTTGGCTTTCTTGGCTAAGTTACGTGCCTGCAATTATTCTGAGCGCCCAGGAAGAAAAAGGCCTCCGAAAATAAAAATGCCGAAATAAAAAACAAAATCTGCATAAATTTCTGATTGCGCAATGAGAACTCGCTCGCTTCGGGGTGTATTTAAATTTTTGGAAATCATTTTAATGGGTCTACGAGTACGTGTAGATCACTTTTGCGACAGTTGTGCGGCGCAAGTGCCGTTAAAATCGGGGAACTGAGCTGAAATTCAATTAGCGACACCCACAGCACTCAGATCATAATGATCCCAAGCAGACAGAGAGAACTTAAAAAGCAATTTCGTTTTATGATAGAACTCAAATTGACACCGCTCCATTTCTGTCTGGGAATCTCGTCTGGGAAAAGCTTACAAATGTGTAGATACTTTTTTTGGTTACACATAAAAATCAAATCAAATTGTGTGAAATAAAGCCAAATGGATAAATAGAAATGTCGGGCAGTTGGGGAGAAATGCGTGTGCATTATGCATATTAAATGCTTTCACTTTCGTCTCAACTAAAACTATTTCAATTTGTGTTTTTTGGCAATGCCCATCACGATTGGTAACTCGATCAGTCGACCAGCAAATTGCGTGAAAGCTAAAATCAAATACAAAAAGTATATATATAGTTGTAGATATATATTTCTCTGGGCCACAATTGAAATGCAAGATGCAACCGTAGCTATTTCTATATTTAATCCTATGACTATTGGCCATGGTCAGCTGTTTGTTCGTTCGTTAGTTGACTGATTGTCAACCAGTCGTCGATACATCGCAGTCTGCCTTGTGCTCAATCATTACTAGTTGCATGTTTTATAACGCAGATGATCACATGTACCAGCACTTGGCATTGCATTCGAGGCAGAGAGAGAAATAACTGATAATAATTGATAATATTTATCGTATTTTGGCCTTTACTTTGAGTATAATTTTAATAATCTATTTTGGGTTTTATTAAATTGATAATTTGCATGAAATCTTATCAGCTTGATAGGGGTTCTAGAAGGTCTTATAAAGTAATACGTATTAATTATCATTTACTAATGATAAAGAACTAATACATTAATTTAAAGGTTATATTTTTTTAAGTGTTGAATTTCTGGTTGTGTATATTTTTGGGAAAAACCAACCATCTGTCTAATTTATAAATCACTTTATTACTGTGCCAAGATATAAACTTTATGGCTTTTGGTTCTTTGAGGTCTACATTAAGAAATACAAAATCTGTAAAATGTTTATAATTATTACTGCTCAACAAAGAACCTCAATTTTGATCAGATTTTTAAGATTTCGCTGAGTGCTGAGCTTAATAAGTCGTAAATCCGCCCTGAGTCTAGACAATAGTCTGAGGCGCTGGCCAACTTCGTGATTGATTCCCACAAATGCAAATCGCACACAAAAGGCAAATGAAATGCAATCAGGCAGGGCTATATATATATGCACAGATATATATATATATTCCCTACTCTCCCTCAGCTGCCTCAGAAAATTGGCGGGGCCATAAGCCAGGGTCATTATTATGCGTGCAAGCTGGGGATTTTGCTTTCGTACGTGGCCATTTCTGCCATTTTTTGTGCCGCCGCCTCAAGGCCAAGAGAGTCTGTCATTGTCCCTCCACCTCACCCTGCCCCCTGTCCCTTTTAAAGCGTTAACTAAGCCCTGTGTGCTGTGTGTTCTCCCGATCACATGACGAATTCATCGCAGCCACAAAAGAAAACAAAGACCACAAATATGCATCGATCCGCTGATCCTCAGCCACTCGGCGGCCTTTTTGCGGCCTTCGCCGTCACGTTCTTCAGGGAAAACCAAAGTAAAGGAATGGTAAGGAAGGGAGGGAGTCTGGTCTCTGAAAGGAAGGTAAACAATTTTCAATCAACTCGGCAAACTTGCAAGCAGCAGCTTCCAATGCTTCCAGCTGCTGAGCCAAATCCCTCGGCTCCCCGACAAACCAATTTGCAATTTAACCAAATGAAATGCAAACCCAAGCGTACAAATTTCAATTCTTCGCACACACATCGCCTCAGAAGTAAGAAGAAAATCGAGTAAGAATGCATCAAAAGTACGTAAGAAAATCGCATAAGAATGCTAAAGATGAGGGTTGTGAACAAAGAATACCCTGTAATTGGAATTCTTATAAAGTAAAGCCTACTTTTTGGCAAGAGCCTGAGGGGAATTTTCTGGAGAGTTAGAAATATATGTATTTTGAGGATTATATTTACCCGATCGAGCTGAAATTTGGTATGTGGAGAACTATAAGAATAAATAATAAGATAGGGAACTTTCAAGCTTATATCTTTGGTAACTTCAGAGATCTTGTCACTTAATCTTTATTTCTACTTCATATTTCTCCTTTGAAATACATACATTTCCTGGTATACTCTATGGAAATGCACTAAATATAAGGAAGTCAATCTGCATTCCTCACTCATCTGAGCATCATATATTTATATATATTCCGTTGTAGTTGAAACATTTTGGGTCAGCCGCAGTGCATAAATCAGAGCGACTAGCTGCGACAGAAGCCACATTAAATAAGAGCCAATATGTCAGTCTGCCATCTAATTTGTTGGCTAATCAGCTGCAGTTTTTCCCAAAATCTCCTGTGTCTGTCTTCGGGAAATCTGTGTAAATGGAACGGCGCCGATGTCAACTTTGCCACATGTTCCCCATCTTCATCTACAACTCAATCCCCATTCCCCAATCCCCAATCCCATCTACAACCCAAACCATATCTCTTCCCATGTCATACCGATTGTTGTCATCGTTGCCAAATAAATTGTTTAGCTGAATTATGCCATTTATTTTTAGTTGCCTTCGGAAAAGTCGCTCTCATTTTCCCCGAGTTCTCAATGAAAATGCGTTCTAGAATGTGTGCGCTGAGCAGCAGCAGCAGGTTCTCTATGTCGGGGGAATCGTCCTACTGACTCATGGCTAATGACAATAAATGGGTTTGTCTTATCAATCAGATAGCGATATATACACTGCCCATTAAGGGTGTCTCTAATAAATCAAACTGAAGATAAATTAATAAATCAAGCAGAAGAGTTGTGTAAGATTAATATAAGGTATAAAGCCAAAAAGAAGACATGAAATATATACTAGCCAAAGTTTATTGTTCAAAAAATGGTTAGGACTATATTGGGGAGTTCTTAAATAGTTGAGTTTTATGACATAATGTTTCCCTGTTTCTGGCTGGGTTAAGATTATATATCGAGGAGTTATTTTTTACATAAGGAAGCATTTAATAGATTTTTCATAGCTCCAAGTAGATAGTATCTGTGATATTATGACCCCATTTAACTTTACTCTAATTACCCCTGAAAGGGCATTAAAAAGTCCCCTAAAATTCGGTATATTTTTTTTTGTAAGTTTATTTCGCGTTTATTTTCAATTTGATGATGGCACATATCACTTTATGTCATTTCCTCTCCCGTTTTCCACTCTTTCTCTCTCACTGTCACGCCGCATGTTAATTTTTTCGCCTTCAGTTTTGTTTTGTTCAATGGATCGCATTGTCGCGCTTTTATTTTCGGCCGTTTACTTGATTTATTTTTTGCAAAGCAATTTGTTCGTGCCTCAAACGAGATAAATTTGCAAAAAATTCAATACAAAAGTGATCTTAACCATCAACTGGGTTCCTGAACTCCTCTGAAACCCCTTCGACAATGGCCCACTGGTTTCAATGGCTCAAAAATCGGTACGAAAAATTAAAATCAGCAGCGTCTAGACAATAAGCTATTATGCTTAAAAATCGGCAAATGGCTAAATGGGGAAAAGCTCTGACATCAGAGGTGGAATGCGTGAAGAGATTCGCTCGCTTCCTCCCGTCATATGGCGGCGGCTGCCATATATGAGTTTTAATTGCAGCGCCAACTTGGGCAATGCAATCCGCATAACAACCTTGAAAACGCAATCCATGCTGCCGCCGCCATCAAATCTTGATCTCGTTTTTCGTTATTTTTGCCTTTTCGCCATATAATTGCGTTTTTCATTTGCTCTTGGCATTCACAGACCGGAGTTGTAGTTGCACGCGAACGAGCCAAATGAATGCCAAATGTGTTTTCAGCTTTATTTTTTTGAGTTTTTCAGTATTTTTAGTTTTTGTTTTTCCTCTTGGCCAATTTTGGGGCCCGGCCCAAAAAAGAAAGAAAACAAAAAAAATAGTAATAAAAGAAAAGAGATGCCAGCAACGGGGGATGCTTCCTGTCCTGCGGCATCCCAAAAGCTGCAATGCGGCCATTGCCGTTGCCGTTGCAATGTGGCAACAAGTGGCCCGCTGGATATTTCGATTATTATTATTATGCAGAGTTCGTTGAACATTGCATAGCAGGGCAAGGGGCAGGGGGCAGGGGCAGGGCGAATGTCAATTTCACGCTTTGCTTTTTGCCAAAAGATTTAAAACACCGAGAAAAATGCGTTGTAGTTTGCACATTAAATTAATCTTAAAGTTTTTTTAGGAGCTACAAAGGTTAAAGGTTTATTTTTTGCATAAAAATTTGGGAAAAAAGTCTCGAAACTCAAGGATGATTGGAAAACATATATAACCTATAAGATATATAAGATTTACATAACAAACTTTAATGACAAAGATGTCGTTTCACGAGACAAACTTTGAAATTAAAAAAACATATAATGCAACAAAAACATTTGTTGAAAATACTAAATATATTGGATAAGCAAGATCTACACTTATTTTCTTACTTAAATCAACACCATAAAATATTTAATTTTTAAAAAATATTCCCTAAATTATATAATTTTTCTCCCCGTGCACTGAAGAATTATGTTTATGTCGATGACGATAGCAAGTCAAAAAACGAAAAGAAAAAAAACGCCCCCCTTGAAAGCCACACGAGACCCGCTTAGCGACGATCATCGTTGGGGCAGCAGCAGCATCATGATCATCATCATCACCATTAGGGGAAGACCATCGCGATGAGACTGAGGATGTGAATGTTTTATCAATAAACCGTTAATTATGAAAAGCGCCTAACTGCAGTAATACCGCGAACAATACGCGGATGTATTTCTGTGCGCGTACATTTTTCTCTGTTTTTTATTTTATTTTATTTCGCTTTGTCTTATCCCAGGCAAAAAGCAAAGCTAGGAGTGCCACTCATCCAACCGACCGACCGACCGACCGAGTCACAGATCCAAGCCACAGTCATAGTCATAGTCCATGGGGCAATGCTCGAGATCGCCACGTCCAAGGTTTTGTAAATAATCCGAACCCGCAACAGTGGGCGTGGGTTGGGTCCCGCCGCCGGTTGGGTCTGGTCTCTGGCCTGATCTCTGGGGGCTTGGACTTCAAAAAAATTGGAATGGAAATTGAATTGGGTGTTCCGCTCCACAGATCCTCCACTTTGGGCCAGCCAATTGCGACGCAAATGGGCGACCCGAAAATAGCCAAAGAATAACAATGATCACAGCAAAAGAACACTTTTGGCAAACAGATCTGAAGATCTCTCTTCAAAAAAGAGACAAAGGGCTCGCGGATGAGTTAACTCTTTTTCTTTATATTTTATTATTTTTGCAGTCTCATAGGAGTGACCTTGTGACAATATGCTTTAAATTCCTCAACACCAGCTCCGAGTCATTGTTTTTCTGCACTCATTCATCAGTGTTCTCAAGACATAACCTTGGCTAGGTTCTAACTCCTCTCCTACTGTTTACTTAATTATTTGGTGATTTTTTTGTGACCTGACAGGCGCGTGACATACAATACATATACATGCAGTTCTTAGGAACAGATATATCTATATATTGCCATCAGAAATCGATCAATTGATAGCGAAACGGCGCCGCAGCAGCGTGAGAATATCTGAACTTTTAGCTCACAGAAAGGGGAATTTGCATAAATAATTGCTGATTGATGCAAATTCAGTATGCTCTCCGGTGCGATTTTTAGTGTTTCGCATTAATTACGCAAAGTTGGTTCGATTTCTTTGGCTTAACCTTGATCCGATCTCCCTTTGTTCTGTCTTACGACAACGATGATCATTGTTTATTCTCGCCGAACAGAGATCATTATTGGAATTGGATATATATGTATATATGCTAAAGGTCACATTCGCTCTCGTGGCAATTAAATGGTCTGAAACATAAACGCAAGACCATTCATCAATCTCTCACTTTCGTTCCGAAAATATAAAAAAACGAATGAAAAAAAAGCGTACTTGAAAGTACGAGTTTGAGTATCTGTGTCTGTCACGTTTTGGATATTTGTAGTTGGTGATCTCACTGCAAAGATCCTCAGATAGTTGCAGCTCAGCTGTTTTTTTAAATTATTTAAATTGGTAAAATAAATGCAATTCCAAGCTATAATTATAGCTTGAAATTCTATGAATAAATTGTTGGAAAATCTCCACTTGACTTGCATTTTACAATCATCAAAACTTCATATTCACAGACACCTCACTTAACAGCTAATGAAGGTTCAGCATGACAACAACCCTTTAGATTTTATGGTGTAACCGCGGAAGTTCTTGCCATTTTTGTCGCCTTAAAAATTCAGAATTCCACTTTACTCTCTCCTCTGTTTTTTTTTTTTTTTGCAGTTTGTTGAGAAATTGTCTGTTATTAAGAAATTAAGAGCCGCTTGGCATGCTTCGCTTTTCTTTTCTTTTCATTTCATTTCTTTGGCTCTTGCTTTTGCTTTTGCTTTGGCTTTTGCTTTTCTGGCCATTTCATTTCTCCCGCCGCCGCCGCCGGATCTTGGCTAACAAGTAAATGTGTGTCTTCACTCTATCGACCATTATCTCGCGCTCTCTCGGCCACAGTCTCTGCCTGAAATTAGTTGGCTAAAAACAATGAGAAATCCGTATTCAGGGCAGTTCCTTCAATGGCCGCAACACTTTGGCATTCGACATCGGCGGACGCCAAACAGCGGCTTTTGTGTAATATCTAAAAAACATAGCAAAAACCCAGGAAAGACACAAAAAAAGTAACGCAAATGGCTCAAAGTCTTGTAGCGATCAACGTCGTTGCCCCTGCGACTGCTCCGCTAAAGACCCCGCCGTAGCCACCATCCGCCGACTGATCCGGCCATGGCGGACGTGTTGCGCATGCGCCCGAGGGTACAATTCGCCGTGTGTACAATTTATATGCCAAGTGGGCTGAGAGTGAAAATGTCATTGGCAGATGTGTCGCGGATATTAGCAGTGGAGTCCCCCCGAAGCCCATTTTACACAGCGAGAAAAAAGTAATACAATTTAACAAGAAATTTTTAAAATAACTAGAAGCTTAGTTTGCCTGGAAAGTAAGGAAGATATGTTGTATCACAAATAATTTTCAGGGAAATGATAATCGACTTAAAATTCACCTCAAATTATTTTTTATTTACTTATTAGATTTATTTTATTTAATTATATCTTGCTTCGTTTTCTCTCCGTGTTAACCCCTTCAATTTGCCACTTCCTCTGCGATCCCCTATCAACGTGAGGCAGACAAAAGACCCGCACTTGGCTGAATAATTTGTTTTATGCAAACGCAACTTGGCGAATATCAAAAGTTACTATTTAAAGTGCGGCGGAGGCGGGGCCTGGAATTATTTACAAGCTTGTTTGCTGTTGTAGTTCAGTGCACAGCACACATGTTGTCTACTCTTTTTTTTATATTTTTCCTGCTGCTGCTGCTGCTGTTGCTGCTGGTTGCAAGTTGCAACTTATGTTGCTGCCGTGTTCTGCCCCCTGGTTGCTGGCATCTTTTTAGCTGTAATTATGATGAGCTGGGGCCGTTTAGCCCACAAGTTAATTACCCCGCTTCATCCGCGATTCAATGGGACAGGCCGACCACTTTCGACACTTTCAATGGAGGGGCTGGGCCAAGATGTTGCCGCTGTGCTGCTGCTGTTGCTGCTGCTGTGCTGCTGCATTTCCCAAGCCATCTATTTTTGGTGCTCGCTAGATGCCTTGAAGCGAAAAGCGCCATTAAATCGATTTTACATTAAAAATATTGCACAAGCCACCATTGTTGCTGCTGCTGCTGCTGCCAGAATTAATGGATCATAATTATTGCCGAGCGGCTGGCAGGCAGCAATCAGGCAGCAACACAGTAGCAACTAGCAACCGGCAACACGGCAGTAGCTGCACCATTAGAAAAGAAAACCAGAAAGCGGCAAACAGAAATCAGACATCAGAAAACCAGACAATTGAAGACCGATCATCACGAGGCAGATGAACAGGCAGAAATTGCTGTTTGAGAGGAAAAGTTTTCGAATCGGATTTGGGTTGCGGCTCGGCGAAGGGGAGAGATTCTGCGGCAGAAGGTTAGAAGTAATTGCCTGCACAGCCTCCAGATGAAAATCTCAAGCGCAGATGGCCACTTAGCCAACATACTATTTCATCAACAGATAAAGATACAGAGCTACAGCTAGAGAGAACTTTTCTTTTCTTTTCTGTTTTTTTTTTAGAGTTTACTGTTGCTGATAATGATGTTGCTGCTGCTGCTGTTTTTCTTGGCGTTTTCCGAGAGAAATTTATGGCCTAGCTTGACGGACTGTCGTCTCTGCCTAAATACCAGTCTCTCAAGAGCGATTTGTTCTGGCTGTGACCTCTCTGGAAAGTCTTTTTCTTCTTGATTTTCCCAAGCCGCCCCGCAAAGAAAGCTAACTGCGCCGACGGCCATCTGTTGTTTCTGTTTTTGTTTTACTTTATTTTGATTTTGTTTTGTTGTTGTATTTTGTATGTTGACTTGACGTCATTTTGCGGCAAGTGAAAATGTGTGCGATGCGATGCGATGTGCGGTGCCGACAAACTCGTTTTCAGGTTTCGGTTTCGGCTGAGCTTGTGAGATGTTTATGTTTTCAACAACAAGCACAGCAGCAGCAGCAGCAACACGGCAACAGCAGCAGCAGCAACTGAACATTTGTTCGCCTTTTTTTTCGGCTCAATGTTAAGACGAGATGTTAAAAACGTGATTTCCATGCGTCGCCAGAGCCAGCGCCATCGTTGTCGCTGTCGTTGTCGGCATATTTAAATAAAATACTTTTACTATCAACGAAAACTAGTCGGCTAGCAGCAAACAGCTCGTTATATTGCTGATCAAAAATTATAGTGCAACGACGGCGCCAGCAGTTAAAGTTGCTGCTGCTGCTGCCGGTGCTGCTGCTGCTGCAATAGATGTTGCAGTTGCTACGCAATGCGAAACGCAGGGGCCAGTGACCAAGGAGCAACCTGCAAGTGCAACCTGCTTCCCCGGCAGCAACACCCCAATGGCAACAGCGGTGGCAGTGAACTCCACTGCCATAGAAATTCTTTAACTTTCCACCCGCCTCAAGATAATCACCGATTTTCAATCTTTTTTTATAAATAGTATTCAACGGTTTATTTTCGTAGCAATTTCGAGTTATGCAAGCCGCAGCAATTTATCAATTTTTTTGTGTGACTTGGCTGCTGCTATTCATAATTTGCATCACATAACCAAATGGAACGCCCCGCGCTCGGCTTAATAATGCCAAATAGGGGGGAAAAAAAAGATAGGCAAATATATACAAATAAAATATGCGTTAATTGTATGGAAATGTATTTAGCCCACTGTCCGGGCATTTCTTTTGACCCTTTCTTTCGTTTTTATTTTGTGTCATTGTCTTTGGGGGCCCCGCCGCGTATTATTGGGAATTATACAATATTAGCAGGCAAAAAATACACAAAAATAAAGGTATTTTTCAACTGTGAATCACAATAAAGCTGTTACATTGAGGGAGTGTACGAGTGGGTATGTATATAATGAGCTTATGTCAGATAAGGTCGGAGAGGAGAGGAATTCTGGCCAGATTACAAGGGTCCGCTGTTCAAGGTCTTATCTATGTTGTGGTCCCTAGATTACAACTTGGCAAACAAGAGATATGATCTCTTCTAGTGTAGACACAAGATGCAATCTGTATATGTTCTGGGCTTAAGGCGAGGATGTGCTCTTAATTAAAAATCTTGTGATGTCATCGGACCGATATGCAAATCCATGCTAATGCAACCGCTTTCAGGCCTTTTGTCTTCTGGCCAAATTGGCAACAGAGAAGAAAGAAAAAGAGACTTACTCAACGAACGGAAGTGATTAGGAAAGGCAAAAGAGCGGCATCTGCAGCTCTCTTTGGCGGCAAAGAAAGTGGGGAAGAAGCGGCAAAGCAGCAGCAGGCTAGACACAAAAGACTGGCTTATGCAAATGCTAACTAGCCACGAGATACATCTGCAACTGCTCCCCACAGATACAGATACAAATACAGATAGATGTATCTGCTAGCCAACAGCTGTTTTGTCTAGCCGTGTGATGTAAGCCAGTCCCAAATGTATATCCCACTCCCCAACACCGCTCTTAATTTATGCAAATGCGACAACATTTCTTCGACGGCTTTGGCTTTCTTCAGATGCAAAACACTTTATATATACATCTGCCGCATGTAAGCTATATAATGTGTGTGTGCAGAAACAATAAAGATTTTCGCCAACCTGGGGGTGGCCAAGCCGAACCGAAATCCCGCAAAACAAAACAAAAGCCTTTTACAATAAAACCGAGCGCGATGATATGTACACAAAAACATAACAAATTAGTTTAGCACTTTTGAAAGTTGTCAAGGGACGGGAAGCGGACGTGGCCGTCATACGCTTTGCACACTAAAATGGGCCCCCGTCTCCTCGGGTTTTCTCAAGCCTCAACCGAAAACCAAAAACCGAAAACTGAAACTGAAACATAAAACTCTTTATAATTGCACTGTAAACATTTCACTTTCGTTTTTATTCCGCCTGTTTTGTGCCCTCTGTGTCTCCGAAATCAGCTTAACACATCGCGCATCGTGCACAGAATAATTTCCTCGGTCGTCGACGCTTTCGCTTCCATCTCGTGGAAGAGCAATATGACGATATGTGGGTGCTTCGGGATAAAGATAGCATCTCCTCGAGGACTCAATTAGCATCTGTCCAGATTATGGTCGCTCTCTCATTTGCATTAATGAGACGTGCCTTGGCGCTTTTACAGCTTTTTCTTGTTTCTGTTGCTGCAAATCGTGGTGGCTACTGCCGTTGACCCCCACGGCTGACCCCGGGCAGCTGGCATTTTGGCCAGCCAACCAACTGACAAGACAACCCAGCCTTTATTTTATTTAATGGCAACAGTTGAGGGCGTTGCAAGACAGTTCTAACAACGAAAATAGGTTTGCAAATCCCAGCTCGAAGCTGAACCTAGATCTTTGATTTATATTCTGCAACCAACAATCTCTGGTCGTTTAAATTTAATGAGCTTTAAGATTTCTGAACTAAAGAAGGGGGTTTCTGTGTATCTCTTTTCTTAAGAATTTATTTAGCACAATTAACTTGTTTAGATAGAGAGTAAAAGGATGTAAATAAAAGGTTAAAGAACCTTGAATTTATTGTTCTTATATTGTAATGTCACTTACATATATTAAGAGATGAAATTTAAGAGCTAGATATAATATAATATATAGTATCACCCTCGATTATAACTTTAACTAATAAATTCCCCTTTTCATTATCTTACAGATCGAATTCCAAGGCCTCGTATTTGCCGCGCCAGAGTCTCGAGAAGTTGAACAACACAGATCCGGACCATGGCATCTACAAGCTTACTTTGACCTCCAACGAGGACCTGGTGGCCCACACAAAGCCCAGCTATGGGGTAAGCGGGAAGCTGCCCAACAATCTACCCGATGTCCTGCCCCTCGGCGTTAAGCTCCAGCAGCAGCCGAAGCTGCAGCCTGGCTCTCCCAATGGCGATGCCAATGTGACCCTGCGCTATGGCTCCAACAATAACCTAACCGGGAATTCCCCGACTAGTGCCACACCTCCTTACTACGGTGGCCAGCGCTACTCCACGCCAGTCCTGGGCCAGGGTTATGGGAAGAGCACGAAGCCAGGACAAATCGCACAGCAGCAGCAATACACCAGATCTCAGTCGTACGATGTGAAGCAGTCGAACGCGGTGAGCATGTCGCCGCTGGTGACCCAGTCCCATGTGGATCTCAAGCAAGCCGCCCACGACCTCGAGACGACGCTGGAGGAGGTGCTGCCCACCGTCTCGCCCACTCCGACCCCCACGCCCACGCCGCCACGCCTCTCGCCGGCCTCCTCGCACTCGGACTGCAGTCTGAGCACCAGCTCGCTGGAGTGCATCGTCAGTCCTATTGCCACGGCGATTCCTAAGCCCGAGCCGCACATCTTCCGCGCCGAGGTGATTAGCACCACCCTGAACTCAAACACAAACACGATGACGACACCAGCCAAGCCGGCGATGAACCGACAGGAGTCTCTGCGGGAGAACATTGAGAAGATCACCCAACTCCAGTCGCAGCTGATGTCGGCGCATCTCTGCGATACTGGACTGCTTGGTGGCTACAGCAGTCCCATGATTACGAGTCCCACTGCCAGTTTCCTCAACGAACCACTGCTGACACCGCCGCCACCGCCCAGTCCACCGCCTTTCGAAGAGGAGGATCATCTGCCCGCCAAGGAAACGGATGTCAAGGAGCTGCAACTGATGCAACGCAGCGAACTGGTGCTAATGGTGAATCCCAAGCCCAAACCGAAGCCCAGCACAATGGATATGGCCTGCCAGACCGATGAGCTGGAAGATCGGGACACTGACCTCGAAGCCGCTCGCGAGGAGCAGCAGACGCGAACCACTCTGCAGCCACGCCAGCGACAGGCCATTGAGCTGGACTACGAACTAATGAGCCGGGAGCTGGTTAAGCTCCTGACGCCGGGCGACAAGCTCGCCGACATTCTCACACCAAAGAGCTGCAAGCCCACCTCGCACTATGTCAGCAATCTGTACAATCCGGATGTGCCGCTCCGGCTGGCCAAGCGGGACGTGGGCACCTCCACGCTGATGCGGATGAAGTCGGTCCTGGCGGCCACGGAGATCCAAGTGGTCAGTGTGGAGCTGCAACTCGGAGAGCCTGGCTGCGAGTCCACGAATTTAATCAAACAGAAGCTGGTGAGTTTTGATTTTATTCTAATTTTATTTTTAAAAATAATTGAACTAATTCTTAAATCCTTTTTCAGGACGAGCTCATCAAGCATTTGAACCAAAAAATTGGCTCCCTGAAGCGCGAACAGCAGACCATCAGCGAGGAGAGCTCGGCAAATGACAAACTGGGCCAGGACCTCTTCGCCAGGCTGGCGGAGAAGGTGAAGCCCAGCGAGGCGTCCAAGTTCCGCACCCATGTCGACGCCGTGGGTCACATCACCAGCCTGCTGCTGTCGCTCTCCGAGCGCCTGGCCCAGACGGAGAGCAGCCTGGAAACGCGCCAGCATGATAAGGTGGGTTCTTTTTTTTTCTAATTACAACTTGCTCATTTATTAATAAATATTTATTATTAACTTAACAACAGGGCGCGCTGGAATCGAAGCGGGATCTTCTGTACGAGCAGCTGGGGGAGGCGCAGCGCCTCAAGGCGGACATCGACCGGCGCGGCACGAGCATCGCCGTGCTGCTGGGCAAGAACCTCAGTGCGGATCTGTGCGCCGACTACGACTACTTCATCAACATGAAGGCCAAGCTGATTGCCGATGCACGCGACCTGGCCCAGAGGATCAAGGGCAGCGAGGAGCAGCTGGAGGCCCTCGGCGATGCGCTAGTCCAAAGCGATTGCTAAGTCCTGGCCGATCCGATCCTGGCGCTTCGATTCTCCCAGCTGTCAACTCAAAGTTGAGAGCCGATCGAGAGAGTTCCGATCCCAGAGATCCGCCAGTCCAGTCCGCAGTCTGCTGCTCGCAGTCCGTATTGTGTATTAGTTTAAAACAATGTGCTTAATTACCACACCCACACTATAATGTATAAATATTGTATGTTCATTTGTGATTTTCAACTAGCAAGTAGGTTAATTATTCTATGTATCGGCCGCATAGGTGTAAGCATTTTCTACATAATTATCAAAGCAAAGATATATTGTATGCATTAATAAAAATTATAAACAAGCTTAAGTGAGAAGTATTTCGAGTATTTTTATATCCTTCTTATGCCCAAGGGTATGCAGTAAAGGGCTTGGAATACAGTAAAGGAGTTATTTCTGATGCTATAAATTATATATTCTTGATCAGCATCAACAGCCGAGTCGATCTGACATGGTAGCTAAGACAGCAAAATTTTTGAAAATTTTATAAGGTTTAAAAATGGACAAAAATTCAAAAACATCTGAATTTTTAAAATTAATTTACTTATATGTTTCCCCTTTTAAAAACTATCAAGGATAACAACTTTCCAAATAGAATTCATGCATTTTTGGCTTAGTTATTATATATTTAAAATATCGTTTTTGATCTAATTGCGAACTGCAAGGGTATATAAACTGCGGCTTCCAAATTAACTTCATAATTGTTTGGGAATAATTTATAAATAAAAGCCTAAAAATAGGCAGTAAAAATTTGAAAGTTAAATTAATATGTTGGGTATGCAGTGTAGTTTCTTCTATGAGCCAAAATTATTTATATCTTACTATGTTACATAACTCACAGTATTGTTTTAAATAAAGAATTTCTTACTAAATATCATTTATAAAGTCCTTATTCGAATACATTTTTTAAACTTAAAATCGTACTTAGTTATAGAAATTGTAATGTTTTTAGCGAGTTTACTAAAATAATATGAATAAAAGAAATGTATTTATATAATTTGAATGTAGTAGGAAACATGGACCCAACTTATGATATTCAATAATTCCAATTTAACGTACTTTTAAACGATTTAATAAAAAATAAGCTTTTTACGAATTTAAACTTAACCGGTTTAGTATAACGGATTAATTAGTATATTTCACAAAGCCCGTCGGTATATTCAAAGGGCTTGCCAACGGTCACACTTCTGCTGCGATATGCAAAATAATATTAAAAACATTGACAAAAACAAGTCGCGTCCGCTTGCACACGTTGCAGTTTTATTGGCATTTGGCTGAGTGAAAGCCAAGCGCGCGCCCTGGTTATCCCGATCGATTTGCTATGTTCAGGGCCAGGTCACTGCTCCCCTGGATACGAAGCAGTCTGAAATCAACCCGGAAACTTCAGGCAGATACGTCAAAATTAGTCGGACGGAGGCTGGAATTCCCAGAGCGAAGTTACCCAACTCTTAGCGGGTGAGTTACGGATCTGTGCAGTTGCGTGGGATATACTAACAAAGTATCCTTGATACGCAGTCAGGACTTTAGAGGCATGGCAACCGGCGGAGAAGCATCCAAGGAGCAGCCACCCAAGCTGCCCAATCGATTGGCCTCCTCCAAGTCGCCGTATCTACTGCAGCATGCCTACAATCCTGTGGATTGGTAAGTATCTAAGGATGTCCTTGGAATATCTATTGGGTTAAAGAACAATTATAAAGCTTAATTGGTGGAGAATATCCTTAATGTTCGTCTTACGTCTTAAAACCTTAGTAAAAACAAAGACAAAGCGGATTTTGATAATACTTTCTAACCATCTCAAGGTATCCTTGGGGCGAGGAAGCATTCGAGAAGGCCCGAAGTGAGAACAAGCTGATATTCCTCTCGGTGGGCTACTCCACTTGCCACTGGTGCCATGTGATGGAGCACGAGTCCTTCGAGAGTTCCGAAACGGCAGAAATCATGAACAAGAACTATGTGAACATTAAGGTGGATCGGGAGGAGCGTCCGGACATCGACAAGGTCTACATGCAGTTCCTGCTGATGTCCAAGGGCAGTGGTGGCTGGCCCATGAGCGTTTGGTTAACCCCAGACTTGGCTCCCTTGGTAGCGGGGACTTATTTCCCTCCGAAATCCCGCTATGGAATGCCCGCCTTCGGTGCTGTGCTGGAATCCATCGCCGAAAAGTGGCGAACCGATAAGGAGTCCCTAATGCACGCGGGTTCCACTCTGCTCAGCGCTCTGCAGAAGAACCAGAATGCCTCGGCTGTGGCTGAAGCAGCCTTTGGGTCGGGAAGTGCCGAGGCCAAGTTATCCGAAGCCATCAACATCCACAAGCAGCGGTTTGATCAGACGCATGGCGGATTCGGCTCCGAGCCGAAGTTCCCAGAGGTGCCGCGGCTGAATTTCCTGTTCCACGGCTATCTCGTTAGCAAGGATGTGGATGTGCTGGACATGGTGCTGCAGACACTGGATCACATTGGGCGGGGTGGCATTAATGACCATATATTCGGCGGCTTTGCACGCTACGCAACCACCAAGGATTGGCAGAACGTTCACTTCGAGAAGATGCTCTACGACCAGGGTCAGCTGATGGCGGCCTTTGCGAATGCCTACAAGTTGACGAGGAGTGGAACCTTCTTGGGCTATGCGGACAAAATCTACCAGTATTTGCTTAAGGATCTTCGGCATCCTTTGGGCGGCTTCTATGCTGGTGAAGATGCGGATTCGTTGCCCACTCACGAGGATACTGTGAAGGTAGAGGGAGCCTTCTACGCCTGGACCTGGGACGAGATTAAAGTTGCCTTCAAGGAACAGGCCACCAGGTTTGGGGACATCTCGCCAGAGCGGGCTTTTGAAATTTATGCCTACCATTATGGCCTGAAGCCGCCGGGAAATGTGCCCGCGTACAGCGATCCCCACGGTCACCTCACGGGCAAGAACATACTTATTGTGCGAGGATCTGACGAGGAGACCTGCTCCAACTTCAACCTGCAGGCTGAGCAATTGAGCAAGCTGCTGGACACAGCAAATGACGTCTTGCACGTGCTGCGGGATAAACGACCGCGGCCACATCTGGACACTAAAATAATATGCGCTTGGAATGGCCTGGTGCTTTCGGGGCTCTCAAAACTTGCGAACTGCGGCACGGCCAAGCGGGAGCAGTATATGCAAACGGCAAAGGAACTCTTGGACTTCTTGCGCAAGGAGATTTACGATCCGGAACGCAAGCAACTAATCCGTTCGTGCTACGGCGTGGCTGTAGGCAATGCTAGTCTGGAGAAGAATGAGTGAGTAGTCTTTAGATGAAAAGATTCTTTTAAACAATTTGTCTCTTTTCCGATTTAAGGTCTCAAATAGATGGCTTCCTAGATGACTATGCCTTCCTCATCAAAGGCCTGTTAGATTATTACAAGGCTTCATTGGACCTGAGCGCGTTGCGTTGGGCCAAGGAGCTGCAGGAGACACAGGACAAACTTTTCTGGGACGACCGAAACGGAGCCTATTTCTTCTCGCAGCAAAATGCGCCCAACGTAATTGTGCGCCTAAAGGAAGGTAATTCAATTAGAAACGAAATTTAAGGTTACAGACTCTGATTTCTTTCTCCATTTAAAGACCACGATGGAGCCGAGCCCTGTGGCAACAGCGTCTCCGCCCGCAATCTCACGCTGCTGTCGCACTATTACGATGAGGAGGCGTACCTTGAACGGGCTGGAAAGCTGTTGAACTTCTTTGCCGATGTGTCGCCTTTCGGGCATGCTCTGCCGGAGATGCTGTCGGCTCTGCTGCTCCACGAAAACGGACTCGACCTTGTGGCCGTGGTGGGACCTGACTCTCCGGACACTGAGCGCTTCGTGGAGATTTGTCGCAAGTTCTATATACCGGGCATGATAATCCTGCACGTGGATCCCCTGCATCCGGACGAGGCCTGCAACCAGCGGGTGCAAAATAAATTCAAGATGGTTAATGGTAAGACAACGGTGTACATTTGCCACGACCGTGTGTGCCGCATGCCAGTCACAGATCCTGCTCAGCTGGAGGAGAACCTGATGGCTAACTTCTTCACAGAGCGTGTGTAAGCTCTGGGAATTACTCGAATTAGGCTTAAGGCATTCTACAAATTATAAACTGTTATTGTTTGGGCTTCCAAAGCGCAGATTAGTTCTCGGAACTAGTTGTAAATATTCGTTAATAAAGACAAAAGGATATACACCCTAGAAATCTTTCTTATATTCCTTTATAAAGTCTATAAACTTTCACACGCCGTAACCCATTTGGTAAAGTAAAACAATTGTTGATTAATCTCTCTTCTCGAATACAACACGTTTTGTGCATTTATTGGAATCATTCTGTTTTGTGGAGCAAACAACCATTCGGTGGCCGGCTGCACCTGCTCCGCCCCAGAGGCGTAGGCGTAAAACTAAGCTCTAAACTAAATGCGTGCCCTGCGCTGCGTCCGCGATCCCCGCGATCGGATGGAGTCAAGGATCTTGGAGGCGACGGCAATCGGCGTAAAAGGAAACTAAATGTATGGAGAGAACAGCTCGGTAATCGGTAATAATAATCGTAATAATAGTAGTTTGTAGCAATTAAAATAATTTAGTTGAAATTCACATTCATCACATTGGTTGGCCGACCATCTGCCATGCTTCATCCTCAACTGTCGCTGGCGCCGTCGTCGTCGCCTCCGGCTCTCAGGTGTCCGCATCGTTGAAGCTCATAGCCGCCTCGAAGCTGTCCACAATGGTCTCCATGCGTTCGTGATGCTCGAATCGCGCGAATTTCCGGAACTTCCGACCCGATCGCGTGGCACTGAACCGTCGCGAATAGCGGGCCCGCCGAAAGAAGCGGAATCGCGTATCCTCCTCCTCCTCATCGTACTCCGGCGCCGACACCGAGTCCTCATCCGTTTCGCGCAGAAACTCCTTGGGGTCGCGGTGGATCTTGAAGATCTTGGTGGCCGTCGCCCCATTTAGCTTCGATATGGTGCGCGACGCATTAAGGATTCCACGCTCCGCCAGCTGGGTGCTGGCGCCGGTGCCGGTGCCGGAAATGGAATTGCTACGGTTCTTAATCGCCGTTAGACGGTTTGTGATCGACACCACGTTAAAGAGCTTGGACAGCTCCGAGTCGACGCAGCGCGATTCGCGACGCAGGTTCTTGCCATTCTTCACATAGATGAAGTGGTTCAGTGGGCTCTCCAGGGGATGGCTGCCGGCGGAGCAGGTGGGCGAAATGGAGACGGACACGGTGGAGCTGCAGTTGCCGTTGCTATTGCTGCCGCTCGTCAGCAGCGTGGGCGTGGAGGGCGGCGCTGGCGGTGGCACATGGGGCATTGTATAGCAGCGCTGGCGGCCCGCCGGAGCCCCACTGGCCCCTCCGCCCGCTGGCCCCTCGTACAGGTTGGTCACGTTGTAGCGGCTCAATCGGCACAGCGACGTCGACTCCGGCTCGAGATCCGCCTCCGGGTCGTGGCTGGTGGGCATGTCCATGGCCTGCGCGAATTCGAATTCGAGTGCGAGCAGAAGTGCGGTTGTGTGCGTGTGTTTTTGGCCAGGTTTTTCAAGTCGAGTGGGTGGAGTGGTGGCGACGGGGCGGCGGGGCGAAAAGAAAGGGCGTGTTAGCGGCCATCAGACAATGAGAAAAGCGCCACTGTTGTGGTTTTCCCACTCACCTGCAGCAGGCCCTCGACCTCCATGTACTGGCTGTCGGTGAGACGGTGTGTTTTGTGCATCAGTTGTTGATATCAGGTATATTGATTAGGAAATATTATTATTTTGCGCCAGTGTGGCCAGATGGTCCGAACCAAACACACGTCAACATGGGAATAACGCCAGGTAGAAGAAAATCTTCATAAATACATATTAAAGGTAGAAATCTTTCTGAAACATGTCTTAATATGTTCTTAACATGTTTATAAGATGACGTAGAGTATTTACTGTGTATATATCTATCTCTGTTTAGTGCATATACAAATTTTACAGGTGTAAAAACAACACTAAATACAAAAAAATACCAGATGTAGGAGGTACTAGAAAGTAAGGTCACACCTCCATTTCCGCCGCAATGGGCTCCGTGTTTATTTATGTTTTGTTGTTGTGGTGTTATGGTATTTTTCGCTACCCATTAAAAAAGGTGTTCTGGGTATATTGGGCTATAGCATTTTTAGTTATAAACTTTGAAAAACTGTGACTGGCGTAAAAATTTTGGTGGAAAAATATTGATCTAAAAACTAAAAAGACATATTTTAGGTCTACTCGATAATATTTGTAAAAGAAGTCATTTCCAACCCTATAAATCATATATATTCCTGATCAGCCTCAACAGCCGAGTCAATCTGACACGGTAGCTAGGAAAAATATTTTACTAAATTTTTTAAAATTTTATAAATCGTTAAATTGTCAAGAATTAACAAAAAATAAATGTTTTCGAATTTTTTTTTTTTTATAAAAATTATCAAAAAAGAATCTATCTTTTATAATTTTTATAAAAAAATGGTCTGATTTGTTAACGAGATAAAAGTTAGCGCAAAAAAGCATTATTTCCGCATCAAGAGTAAAGCAATGTTTGCTTAGTTATGATTAATTTTGAATTCGTTCTCCAGATCCATAGAAACTTCAGCTTTCCAAATATACTTTCTTTCTTCTTTAATTTAAATTGATGTATTTTTATTGAATTTACCATATTTCTAGCTTGGAATAAAGAAAATCTGGAAAAAAGAATGCCCCCATTTCCCAGCCAAAAAGAAACATTTTCATAGTTTTTGTGGTTTTGAGTTTGTGGTTTAATGTTTTTCTGAGTTCAGTCTTTCATGTTGGATTGGTTTCCATGCTTTTTCCGCAGCCTCTTGCGGTCATCAATAGGCCCCCACAGTTGCTTTCGGGGGTGTGGGGAGTGCGGGCGAAGCTCATGCTGTGTGGTCGCTGAATCTCCAGTTGAAGGCGCACTTCACGAGCCAGGTCACCATGGTCCGGGTTCCGGTGGTAGAGTTCCCGGGTCGGATGGCTAAACGCGCCTATGTCATCTGCGCAAGAAGCTGGTTTTGCATGTGGGGGCGGAGAGAGTCGCTGGCGACTGGAGGGGCACGGCAGTGACGAGTCTCAGCCCCGGGTCGTCCACCGCGCACAGGGTGTCCGATGCATGCGCGACGTGGAGTGTACTGGCGTGCCTTACGCTTGTCAGAGGATCGCAGGGGTGATATTAACAGCCCTACACCCGTAACCCGTAATGTGACAAATTTGGCGTGCCAACCGCACGGATGGCGAATCGGGAGCCATCGTAGTGCTATGTTTCCCAGATGTATTTTGACAAAGGTCAAAATTGAGTTGTTTGGTTTGTAAATTTCCGAGGAAATTTCGGTTTTTGCCCGAGTCGCGCCCGCTGTAGCTCCACTCGCACCAGAGGCACCGCGCGAGGCAGCGGCTCCCGGAACCTGAAGGGGCCGAAGCTCCAACCGGAAACCGGGGGCCCACCACTCCGCGAGGCTGTCGATGTCACGTACAAAAGAATCTAAGCAGGCGGTCGTCGGGCGGGGGGTTTTTTGCCTCCTTCACAAAGGACCCGAATCAGGCGAAAAATGCAACGGAAGGGGTCACCGAAGCTGTTATCCCTACACTGTTGATTATATAGAGATCACATCTCCTGGCGTCCAATCGCTGGTCTTCCGCTGAACGACACAAGGTGGAGGCGGCGGTTGTGAGAATGCCAAGGGAAGGGGGGCGACTGAAGATCAGGCAACATCCATTCGGGGACTCAATCAAAGGTCACGAAATCCGAAGGCAGAGTGCGATTTAATCACCCGAAGCTTTCGCCTCGAGCAACAAACCTCACCTTTGGGCCCACGAATTCCGATGCCAGGGATTGAGGATCCCCAAAATGTAGGACGCAATGCCTGATCCTCAGCCGCCCCCCGCCTGACATTCTCGGTTGCGTTGCTTGTTCAAGTTCAAATAATTCAAATTCAATGGTGCAATTGAAATAATTGCTGGCGGATAGTTGGCGTTCCATGCCAAGGCAGCCGCAGGGCGGCGTGGCGTTGTGTGATGATGGAGCCGCTTCCACAGTAGGTAGATTGGTGGAAGCTGCGTGGATAAGTGGGTGGCAGAAGCTAGTCGAGGCTTACCGGCGCGCCAGTTGCCAGTGAGTATGAAGAAGGTGCGCTTGCGGGCGGTATGCGGGTGTCGCTGTCGAACATGTTGCTGCTGCTGCTGATGTTGCTGCTGCTGCAGATGTTGCCGTCGTACATGTTGCTGCTGTAGATGTTGCTGCTCCCGCTCCCGCTCACGCTGCCTCCGGATGTTGGGCTCTCTCTGGCGTTGATCGGCCAGTGTGGCGGCGAAAAGTTCTATGATGATGACGAAAAGGAGGCCACTACTCTCCCCTCCGCTATGGGTTTGGGGTGTGTTGGCCACTTAATCGTCGTTGTTCTCGTCGCGCTCCCGAGTCCTCTTGCGGCAGTTCTCGAAGGTGTGACCCCGGAAGTTGCAGTAGGTGCATCGGATGGTGCGTCGGGCGCCGCGGGCGTTCTTCGAGTTGGCCGCCAGATCCTCATCCTCCTGGTTGTTGTGCTCAATGATCCTGCCCTGTTCGAGCAGATCCTTGAAGGTGGCGACGCTCTGGCGGGGGATGTGCTTGCGGTACTTGATGTTCAGCAGGCCGTAGGCCAGGTCCAGTTCCGTCTCCTCGTCGTGACGGCCGTTGGGCAGCTGGGCCAGTAGGGCGCGCTTGTGGACCACAAATGTGTCGATGGGATCATGGTCCTCTTGCTTCTTCTCGAAGAACTCCATGTAGACCTGGTAGGCGGGCTTGGTGGGCGAGAAGTGCTCCCTGATGAGGGCGATGGCATCGTTCCAGGTGGTGGCCTCCTTGCGGACGCCCTGCCACCAAGTGGAGGCCAGGCCGTAGAAGAGCAGTGAGAGCCCCTTGAGGGCGTTCTCGTCGCTGATGTTCTCCAGCTCCTTGTAGGTCATAATGCTGGTGATGAACTCCTCCACCTCGTCATAGCTGCGGGTGCCGCCGAAGCGGTGTGTGCACGCCGAGAAGCTGCCCTTGGTCTTCGAGGCATCGGCTCCTCCGGCGGCGGCTGCTGCGGTTCCGGCAGCGCTCACGGCAGACGCCCGCACAGCCTCGATCAGCGCGTGGAGCTGCTCGTTGGTCATCTGAAACGTCTGGGCCATGGCTGTGTGTGTGTGCTTGTGTTTGAGGTTGGAGTGGATCTAGTGGGCGGGTAACACGTTTTCCGTTTTGGATTTGCTGAGTTGCAGTCTTCGGCGGGCAAAGCCTGTGAAGCGAATGCGCCGGTTGTCTTGAACTGAGGAGCACTTCCCCAATGGAGGGCCTTTTATACTCGTTCGTTGTGAAATCGAAGTTCGAAAAAGCTAATGCCGAGCGGGGAGCGCCGATTTGGGAAAGAGAGAGTGCGTTCCCTGTATTTGTTGTTGTTCTCCCGGCAGTGAATCATCGCTGGCAATTTAATAATAACTCTTGAAAAGCCGGTAACTAGCCCAAAAAAACTGATAAACAAATACTGATAATGAAGGTGTTTCCTTCGATTTCTTGTACATATTTTAAGGAAGAAGAGAATATTGACGTGTCTGTTGGCAAGCAACTGCAGTCTCGCGTTGTTTTTATACCCTTGCAGGGTATTATAATTTCAGTCAGAAGTTTGCAACGCAGTGAAGGAATCATCTCCGACCCTATAAAGTATATATATTCTTGATCAGCATCAACAGCCGAGTCGATCTAGCCATGTCCGTCTGTCCGTCTGTCCGTCTGTCCGTCTGTCCGTCTGTCCGTCTGTCCGTCTGTCCGTCTGTCCGTTTCTACGCAAACTAGTCCCTCAGTTTTAAAGCTATCTGAATAAAACTTTGTATATAGTCTTCTATATACTCTCACTCGTATATATGTCGGAACGAGCCGGATCGGTCAACTATATCATATAGCTGCCATACAACCGATCCGTAAATTTGTTGAAAAAAAATTATAACTTCACTATTTTTTAACATATCTTGATCAACTCTCGAATATAAGCTATATATATTATTATGGATTTTTAGATTAAATTTTATAAAAATCGGACTACTATATCATATAGCTGCCATACAAACGATCGGTAAACGTGGAGAAAATTAAATTCTACTTTACATGTAAAAATGTGAAAAAATGTAAAAAAATGTAAAACTGTAAAAATTTTATGTATATGAAAGTAGTTTATATTATATTATATTGGGATAGATTATAATTCACACAATTGGAATCTGCAAGGGTATACCAACTTCGGCGTGCCGAAGTTAGCTTCCTTTCTTGTTTTTTTCTAGTTTCAGAACATTTACAATGCCATGTGAAATTCCATTGCACAGGCTGAGTAATGGTTTATTTCGACATGCGATTAAATTGTAAGCAAACACTTGGATCAATAATTGTGGCATTTATTTAATTCTTTATTTGCCTATTACTTATAATACTTACTTACTTATATAATTTATTAAAATTTTCGTAAATAGTCAACGTAAAATGGACAAGTTAGATTATGTTTTATATGAATTTTTGTATATTTTTAATTAATAATTAATAAGTACATATTCAGTTATTTATTATTAATGGGAAAGTTAAGAAAACTTGATAGTCATTTCTCTATTTAGTCATATAATAAATCTAAGTATTTAAATACATATAGGACACTATCAGACTTTAGCTTATAAATTCCAAGAAATTTCAGAAATTTATTAAATGTTTCTATGTAGTAGATTGCTGGATCCAAGTAAAGTATTATATTTTTTTGTTTTTTGTCCCCAATCTGACGTCATGAAAGGGATGACCTAATAGAACAGGTTTTCAGAGAAAATAAGAGATCTATTCATGGAGCTTAGGTTTAATCTAAATGAACTTATCTCTTTTAATTCAATCAATTATATCAATGACATTTTCCTGTTCGCTTATAATTATACATTTATTTTGAATGCCACCTGTTATCGGGGCACTATATCTGCTGGAACAATTCGTGTTAAGTCAAAATAAAGATAGTAGGGTAACCCCCTAGGGGGGAGACTAGGAGAGAGGCAGAGCATCAACGTGCTCACACAATTAATCAAAACCTCTCAGAGAGCGTGGGCTATTTTTTCGAAATTCGAAAAAGCTCTTAGGCAAAGAGAGAACTGTTTTTGCGTTCAATTTCACAAAGCAGTGAAAAAGCTGAGCAGGCAAAATTTGTCGCCGCAGTTGCTCTCCTTCCTTCGGCGGATTGGGTTTCGATTTGTTGTGGGTCCGCATCCGGCATTTGTTTACTTTTCGGGGAATCAAAGACACCAGAAGAAACCGAAACAAAATGACGCAGATGTCCGACGAACAATTCCGCATACTCATCGATACCATCAAGGCGCTAGCCCCGATCAAAGAGGAGGAGCCGCTCTCCAAGGGGAGCTTCAGCAATTGTCCGGTCCGGTTCAGTGGCCAGCGGGATCACGACGCCGTGGACGAGTTCATCCATGCGGTGGAGACCTACAAGGAGGTGGAGGGTATCAGCGACAAGGATGCTCTCAAAGGCCTTCCCCTGCTGTTCAACAACATCGCCGTGATCTGGTGGAAGGGCGTGCGGCGAGATGCCAAGACCTGGCAGGATGCTCTCCAGCTGCTCCGCGACCACTTTTCGCCCACCAAGCCCTCGTACCAGCTCTACATGGAGATCTTTGAGACGAAGCAGGGCCCCGGCGAGGCAATAGACACCTTCGTGTGCAAGCAGCGAGCTCTGCTGGCCAAGCTGCCGGAGGGAAGGCACGACGAGGAGACGGAACTGGACTTCATCTATGGCCTGATGCAGTCCAAATACCGGGAGAGCATCCCGCGGCATGAGATTAAGACTTTCCGGGAGCTGCTCGAGCGTGGACGGACACTGGAGCGGACCAAGCACTGATATTAGAATTAATTATTTTAGATGTAAATAATATATTATTAATTAAATTTGAGTAGCAAAATCATTTTCTTGTTCTTAATAATTTTAATTAAGCGACCGGATCTTAACTGATGGAGCAACCCTCTCATGATTCTGTTTCTTGAAAGATAAACAAAATGCACTCTTCAATTTCCGTTTGGGGACATGAGAATGATATTAGTTTTATTAGTTTTCAGTCACGATCGGCTCTTTTTCATTCTTGGAAAAGAAAATGAAGTTTCCTTGCTTCTAAATAAATAAAAATCGAAACGTAAACAGGAGGAAATAAAATCTTAGCTACGGCACACTCTACTTATTCAAGATTTCCCAGAACATAATAAATTATTGCCATTTTTATACCCTTGCAGGGTATTATAATTTCAGTCAGAAGTTTGCAACGCAGTAAAGGAGTCATCTTACACCCAATAAAGTATATTTATTATTAATCAGCATCAACAGCCGAGTCGATCTAGGCATGTCCGTCTGCCCGTTTGTCCGTTTCTACGCAAACTAGTCCCTCAGTTTTAAAGCTATCTGAATGAAACTTTGAAGATAGTCTTCTATATACTCTCACTCGTATATATGTCTAATCGAGCCGGATCGGCCAACTATATCATATAGCTGCCATACAAACGATCCGTAAATTTGTTGAAAATAATTTTAACTTCACTGTTTTTTAAAATATCTTAATCAACTCTCGGTTATAAGCTATATTTGTTCCTCAAGATTATCGGATTTATTTTTTTTAAATCGGACAACTATATCATATAGCTGCCATAGGAACGGTAGGGAAATTTTTAGAAAAAATATTATAACTTTGTCAGTTTTAAACATAATTTCTTCTACTTTTAGATACAATTATTTTATATTTTTCCAGAATTTTGTTGTAAATTTCAAAGAAATCAGACGACTAAATCATATAGCGTCCATACAAACGATCGGTAAATGTGTAGGTAAATTACATTTTACTTTACATGTTAAAGTGTAAACAAATGTAAAACTGTAAAAATAAAATTTAATTGAAAGTGATTAATTTTAAATTAGATAGGGTAAGATTATGATTAATGCAATCGAAATCTGCAAGGGTATACCAACTTCGGCGTTCCGAAGTTAGCTTCCTTTCTTGCTAAATATTATTTACTTTACATTACATTTACTTTACATTACATTTACTTTACATTACATTTACTTTACATTACATCGGTGTTAAAAGTGTGACCACCTCGTCGCAGGAAAACAGAACGCTACGGGGTGGGATTTGTGCATTGCTTTGCGTGCGGTCACACTGGATCTATTCTGCGGTGAGGTGTGATGCATTTTCAGAATTATCGTGGAATTGTGCGTTTTTCCGCCCTCTGGATGGCGAAATTCCGCCGGCAGGGTCTATTTCGTCGCATAGAGCACGTTTTCCGCCACTGACGATGCTACATCGCCCGCCTGTTCCGCTCTTTCAGGTGTCAGGCCACTGCTGGCGTCTCTGGTCCTTGCTTTTGCGGGGCTCTAATGCGATCTGACCGTGGGACTGCGACTGGTACTGCTGAAACGGGGACTGCCGAGCGCCGCTGAGCTGAGGAGGACACGATGACCACCAGCAGCGAGGACGTGCTGCTCCAGATGGGCGAGGTGCGGTACAAGAAGGGCGACGGCACCCTCTACGTGATGAACGAGCGGCTGGCCTGGATGGCCGAGCATCGGGACACGGTGACGGTCTCCCACCGCTATGCAGACATCAAGAGTGGGTGTTGCTCCGTCTCCGTGCCGACAGCCAGCTAAAGTAATGTTACTCTTCTTCTGCACAGCCCAAAAGATCTCGCCGGAGGGCAAGCCGAAGGTGCAGCTGCAGGTGGTGCTGCACGACGGCAACACCTCAACCTTCCATTTCGTGAATCGCCAGGGACAGCCCGCTATGCTTGCCGACCGCGACAAGGTCAAGGAGCTGCTGCAGCAGCTGCTGCCCAATTTCAAGCGCAAGGTGGACAAGGACTTGGAGGACAAGAATCGCATACTCGTCGAGAACCCCAACCTGTTGCAGATGTACAAGGACCTCGTGATCACCAAAGTGTTGACCAGCGACGAATTCTGGGCCACACACGCCAAGGAGCATGCTCTTAAGAAAATGGGCAAGTCCCAGGAGATCGGTGTGTATAAAAGATTCTCTATCGTTTTCATTTTCCCTTATTGAGCGACTTATTTCAGGTGTTTCTGGCGCATTTTTGGCCGACATCAAGCCACAAACAGACGGCTGCAATGGCCTCAAGTATAACCTTACCGCCGACGTGATTCACTGCATTTTCAAGACCTATCCCGCCGTCAAGCGCAAGCACATGGAGAATGTGCCCGCCAAGATGCCCGAGTCAGAGTTTTGGACCAAGTTTTTCCAGTCGCACTACTTCCACCGCGATCGTCTCACCGCTGGCACCAAGGACATATTCACGGAGTGCGGCAAGATCGATGATCAGGCCTTGAAGGCAGCTGTGCAGCAGGGGGCCGGCGATCCTCTGCTCGACCTCAAGAAATTCGAGGATGTTCCTTTGGAGGAGGGCTTCGGCAGCGTTGCCGGAGACCGCAACGTCGTGAACAGCGGCAACATTGTGCACCAGAACATGATCAAGCGGTTCAACCAGCATTCCATAATGGTGCTCAAGACTTGTGCCAATGTGAATGCACCGCCCGGCGTAACCAATGGCACGAACAGTGCCAACGGCCCGGTTTCCCACTCCGCCTACACGAACGGCCTTAATGGAAAGGCCACGGCGATGGAAGCGGCTGCCGCCTCCAAGCGTTCCACCGATCAGGTGGACAACGATGAGCCGCAGATCAAGAAGCAGCGGCTGATCGACAAGATCCACTACGAGGATCTCGGTGATCCCGTTATAGAGATGGATGATGAGGCCGCCGACAAGGCCAATAGTTTCAAACAGTTCGAGCTGTCTAGGGTGGAGCGCTACCTCAATGGCCCCACCCAGAACAGTATATACGATAACCACCACGACTCGCAGAGCCTAGAGGAGGTGCAGTACAAGCTGGTGCGCAACTCTGAAAACTGGCTCAATCGCAACGTGCAGCGGACTGTTATCTGTTCCAAAGCGGCTGTGAATGCTTTGGGCGAGCTGAGTCCTGGCGGTTCGATGATGCGTGGCTTCCAGGAGCAATCTGCAGGACGTAAGTTGCTTTTAAGTTACATTTTACATTTAGTGTGACACTGTTGACACTCTCATTTATCTTCCAGAGCTGGTGCCCCGTGACTTCCAGCGTGAGCTGCGCCACCTGTATCTGTCGTTGTCGGAGCTGCTGAAGCACTTTTGGAGCTGCTTTCCACCTACTACCGATGAGCTGGAGGCGAAGCTGCAGCGCATGCACGAGACACTGCAGCGCTTTAAAATGGCCAAACTGGTGCCCTTCGAAGTAGGTTGAACTGTGAGCAATCCGTTGAACTCATTACTTAATCGCCTGCCCTTCCAGAATCGCGCCATGCACGAGCTGTCGCCGCTGCGCTCCTCGCTGACACAGCACATGAACCAGCTGCTGCGCACCGCCAACGCCAAGTTCGTCACTTGGAAGGAGCGAAAGCTGCGCAAGGCCAGGTAGCAAACGCCAAACGGAGGCGACCTCGAGCGTCTGCCACACACCTCAAGAACCATTATTATAGACTAGGGTTAACTTCTAAGCGTATGCGGAACGCATTGGAATAAAACATTATTTGCAAATTCGTAAATACTGGCTTTCTGTTTCCATGCCTATTTCTGGCCAGCGCCGTGACTGCGGTTATTTTGGGAGCATCTCGCCAACTGCGGTTAGGCTCGGTGCTAGCTCGTGCCTTCGAATTAACACTGCTGAAAATTCTATAAAAGATGTAATCTTGGGCGCTTGGCGCTTCAGTTGCTAAGAACTTCTTGTAAACCATGGGCATTCTTATAGTCCTTGTTTTGGCCTTACTTTTGTCCTTTGTGGACTGCACTTTGATATATAACACAAACTCTGAATTCGGTGTAATTATGTGAATAGTTGTTGTCTTTAAAAGTTTATTGAGATCCTTCAATGCAGATATTCATGGCCATATCGGTGCCTCTCAGCCTAAAGAATCGCAACGTCTTCCTTTCGTACAATTACGAATTTAATTACTATCAACCCGAACACATATACAAATATCCTCCGATTTTGGTAAGTTTTTTTAAGTACTTTATTTATTTTTAACTTAAAAACTCCGACTGCTTAAGATGGGTGACAACTGGGAGGATAGTTACTTGACCTACAACACAACTGGAGGTGCTTCTAGCTCAAGGAAACTACGACCCACTCGCTCTTTACCCGCCATGAGTCGCACCAACTTCTATATAATGCTGAAGGATAAATTGGAAAGGTAAGGATTCATATTTTACATTATTTTGATATTATATTTCAAACCTAATCCTTTTTAGATCTGGCTATCCTGGTGAGCCCTGTATCCTGCGCTTGATTTGTGAAACGAATGCCTCGACTCTGGGCCAAGTGAATGGACTCTTGGGCAGCATAGTGCACATCATATTCACGTAAGTGGCAAGAGCTTTGCTTCACAGACTGCTAATGAGATCAAGAAAGCTCAGACACCTAAGAGGCGCTAAGTAACAAAAGCGAAAGATATTTTTAGCAGTCTAACAGGGGTTTCCTCTTGCAGACCCAGCAGCTCGGATGACGAGAATCTGGCCAGCGATTACTACCAGGCCGAGTGGGACGGGCTTCGGCATGGAGACTGCTCGTCGTACGTCAGCCAGTGCGAGGAGAATGTCTTGGACCTGATCTCAAGGCCGTTGTACGATGTTCTGCGGGAAGCTATAGACAAACGAAATGGTGGAAAACAATAAACTAGCTGATTGACGCTTACAGTTTGAACTGCATTAAACCAATTCGGGGACGACCCAGATTCCAATTCTTGGTATTAATTAACAGCTTCTTGCACACGCACCTTTCTTGTCGGCTTTTGTCCCGGGAGCTCCGCCAGTTGGTTTCGAAACGCTGTTCATTGAACATCGAAAATTAGTTACTATTGGATAACTTAGTGCTTACTGAAGACCATGTACAGAGTATTGAACTTTAGACCCTGGCTTTGTCTTTGTGGCTTAATAATAAACTGGAAGTCAGTGGACTCTTCTCTGCTTTATACCACCAACTCCGAGTACGGGGTACTATCAAATCCACCAATTGTGTGCTGTGTTTTGTAAAATGGTTTCGGTTTTCTAGATCTTTATGGCCATCTCGGTGCCCATTGGCTTGCCGCATCGGAATGTGTTCCTTTCGTACAATTACGAGTTCAATTACTATCAACCGGAGCATGTGTACAAATATCCGCCGATTTTGGTTAGTTTCGCTGCACGGGGTTCGTGTCTTGAGTCTTTTGTTTGACACAGAGTGAGAGTTTCTTTATTTAAATTTATAGATGGGCCAGGACTTCCAGGATGGCTATCTGACATATCCCACCACGGGACGTGATTCCAAGGGCAGACATTGCCAGAATTGCACAGATTGGAAATTGGAGGGAAATATTACTTTCTCTGCAAATGCCTCTGAAGTGGCAGCATCGCGTGAAAAGCGTGGCTTGACCCTGATGAGTCGCTCAGTTTTCTATGCCATGCTACGGGATAAGCTTAGAAGGTGGGTTGTCAATATATTATATAACCCTTATGAATAATATATATTCCTTTAAAGATCTGGTTTTCATCCCGAAGCCTGTTTGTTGCGCTTGATATGCGACACTAACGCCTCCCAGCTGGGCGATGTTAATGGCTTTTTGGGCAGCCTAGTTCATATTATATTCAGGTGAGTTTTTAAATATAATAATCTTATAAACATTCTTTAATTATTATTCCTTGACAGCCCCAGTAGCTCCCAGGATGAGCACTTGCCGCACGAGTATTACGAGGCTGAATTCAAAGGAAAAGAGCACGGGGACTGCTCGGCCTATACCAAAGACTGTGGAGAAAATGTCTTGGACTTGATTTCTGTGCCACTGGAACAGGCGCTCAGTGATATAGCAAGTCGTCGTAGAAGAAAATAAACTGGAGTACCAAAGAAACCGCATCTTTTTATGGGGGTTTACTTGTTTAATTAGCAATCACTTGCTTCTCAGAGGCCACGCACTTGCTGCGAGTACTCTGCTTCTACTGCAAGTCAGTTGCCGGCTGAACATCGAGGAGATATATCGAAGTTCTTAGTTGAAAAAGAAAATGAATTTCCCTGGTTGCTTGCTGTGCCTGCTTTCCCTCTTAAGTCTTTGCCTGGATTCGGTCAACCCCTTTGTGGCTTTTACAGCTTCCAGCACCCATGGTGTGAGTTCTGGACATATAAATATTTTATTTTATTTCAAAACAATCTTCAGGCATCTTAACCTTAGATCTTTGCCGCCATTGCTGTTCCCCTTGAGTTGCCCCACCGAAATGTGTTTGTTTCTTACAATTTTGAGGCCAACTACAACTTGCCCGCAAACTGGGAGAAATGGACAATATTTGTAAGTTTCATTTTCGGCTATAAAACGCCGCATTTGTTGACAATTAACACGCTTTTTATGGCACAATTAACAGGCCAGTCGAAGAGCAAATAGATACAGTCAGAATGGGAGTATTATTTGGTTATTTACTCTTCGTTCTTTTTGTAGCAAAATGGACCCATTGAGTCTGAGGAAGTGGTAGCGGATGACACAGAGACGGATGCGGAGGCAGAGTCAGCCCGAAAGTTATCTGCCGACTGCAAGAATTGCACTTCGGAGGAGTACGAGGCTGGGGAAGAGAGTCAAGAGGAAGTGGAAGCCACTGAAGTGCCCACCAAAGGGCGAAAAGCTCGGTCTCTGCTCACACGCACAAATATTTATCGCATATTCATAGATAAACTGAGGAGGTGGGCTTTGATTTACTATATAAATCTTCGCTATATATCAAAACTATATCCATTTGTAGGAGTGGCTTCCAAGGGGAGTCTTGCTTACTGCGCTTAATCTGTGAGTCCAATGCGGCTCAACTAGATGAGTTCAATGGCGTTTTGGGCAGTCTAATGCATGTTCTATTCAGGTAAAGTTGGGATAGCTCCCAAATCTTATAAAGCATAATTTTCCCATTACAGTCCCAGCACATCTGAGTCAGAGGACCTTCCCTTGCGCTATTACCAAGCCGAACATGATGGCTACAATGATCACTGTCACTACTACGAGCCAGGTTGTGGTGAGAGTCTTCTGGAGCTGATATCGGAGCCATTTGAAGAGATCTTCAAGCACATAGAACGCAATAAAATATAGATTGAAAATATATATACAACCTTTGCTACAAAAGAACCCACCGTTTGGCCTTATTTGTCTTACTGGCTCATCAATTAGCAACTTTCGCTGCTAGAAACTAGAAATTCTTAATTGAATCATCACTCCCCTGGGCTGGCAGAGAAAAGGTTTTCACTTTGGCTCTCCAAAACCTGACTGCTCAGTTGATTGAGGGCAGTGGAAAGCAATGGATGGTTCTATAAACTTTCAAATCCTTTTGGGTTTTGCTTTGTTTCAGAATCTCCAGGCTAAGTTTGTTTGGAATACGGGTGGAGCATCTTCGGTGAGTATTTATTATCAATTGTGTATCATTATTTTTGAGACTCTTTTTTTTATTACTTGTTAGCTTTTTGTGGCCCTAGCTTTGCCCTTGGACTTGGCTAGAGAAAAGTGCTTTTTGTCTTACAACTTTGAAGTATCCTATCAACTGCCCAAGACTTGGAGGAAGAAGCCGCCTTTTTTGGTAAGATTTTTCTTTTTAAATATAGTAAGAACTCCCTGCTGATCGATACTTTTCCATTCCAGAGAAATGGCAATGGCACCCATGATGAAATAAGCAATCATGATTATCAGCAGTTTGATGATTTCGTTTACGATGACATCTATGATGAACACGACGTTTACACTTCTGGCCATAAGCACAGGCCACATCACAACAAAAAAAGGAAGAAGACTAAACCTGTGACTGGAGCTGCTTCAAAGCCACCAAAAAATAAGCACAAACATAAACACAAACATAAGCATAGACCGAAACCAACGCCACCGCCGGAGGAGGGAGATGATCCAGACTATAAGGACTTCTTTGAGGGATTTCCCTTGGATGGCATGGGCGAGCCCGTGGGAAGAGACCGTGAAAAGAGATCACTGCTTTCCCGTTCCAGGTTCTACGAGATACTCAGCGATCGCTTTGAATTGTGAGTGAATAGCTCTTAATTTTTAAATCATATTCTAAACAGTGAAAATACTTTCTATATAGATACGGCTTGGGAACTGGCGATAGCTGCTTGTTAAGACTGATTTGCGAGGCGAACAGCTATCAGCTGGCGGATCTCAATGGAGTTCTGGGCAGCCTGGTCCATGTAATGTTCAGTCCCAGTAGCTCCCGATATGAGGCGCTACCTAAGAGTTACTATATAGCCGAATTTGAGGGAAGTAAGGGAAACTGCAGAGCTTACCACCAGAAATGTCAGTACAGTGTTCTCGATTTGATAACACAACGCCCGATGAGTAAAAGAAAACTAAGATCGTAGAGACATTTTTTTAAAGTTCACTATGTCTTTTACATCACTTCATATAATTATAATATGAATCTACTTTGCTAAGTGTTCTTCATAAACATTTTCAGAGCTGGCCAGGAGCAAGTTCTTGCATAAGTCTTGGCCTCCTGGCACATCTTGTTGTTTCGCTGCCACATCTTCTCCGGACAGGTGAATATCAGACGAGCGTAGGCGCAAAGGCTGTAGAAGAGGGCGTGTCTGTCGCAGGCATCGCTCTGACGACTCAATGGGGCCAACTCTTGGTATTTGCTCCTGACCAGCGAAGAGCAGCGCGCAAAGTTGGACTCATAGACATCAATGGTGGCCTCGCTGGCAAAGGCACGCTCCAGCATGGGTCGAACCTGGCTCTGGACAAGGCGAGTTCCCTGCAGAGCTGAGCTGGCATTAAAGATGCAGGCCAGGCGGCACTGAAAATTTTATATAATGATAAGATTTAATTGGTTTAAAGTTAAATAACCTGAAATACCTACGCTCGCTTGGCTGCCTGCACTATGACACTCACGATTGTAGACTCCCCAGTTGGGCATGGGTGCCGTACAGCAAATGTGGACATTCTAGAGAGGATTTGTGGTACATTTTGAATATATATCCAAGGATTTATTACCTGCACTGATTTGGGAGCTGCTTTGCACTTGGCTGCCTCAAAGGGAACAATGAGTTCCAAAGAAATGAGCATAATGAGTATACGCCCCGTCCGCATGGCTGAAGCTTCCAAAGCCGAATGAATGAATCAACTGCAACTCGTGTGGCATGTGCATGTGGCCAGCAGAGAGATGACATGCAAGATACACCATACTCTACACCTTAACCCACTGAAGCTTCTGGGAATAACAGGCTTAGTAATGTACTTCATTTGGCAAATAAAAATACAAAATTTTACCAAATTAGAGATATTTTTAAGGCTTTTTCCAAAATAGTCTAGCTTCCAATGTATTTCATTGGGGTTTCGTTGGTGGCTCTACTATGTATCCCGTCAATAGTTTGCGATACATACATGATGTCACATCCGGAATGTGGCAAGTTGTTGAACCTGGAGAGGTTGGCCTACTGCTGCGGAATGTCCTTAGTGGACAAGTTTCTGTTCGTTGGCTCCAATTGCACGGATTATTGGAATAACTTTGGGGCTGTAAGTAACTCCAAGCTGGTGGATATAAAGTACTGAGCCGTATGTCTTCTCAGTGCCGCTACGAGTGCCTGTACAATCACTGGAGACTCTTCGATGGGAATAACAAGATCAAGAAGCCAGAGCTCTACACCATGATCACTAATTTGTACAATCCGCTCAATGGCTACCATCGGTATGGAAAGGTCTTCAAGGAGTCCAACGAAGATTGCGAGAAATTGGGCCACAATTACACAGACTTTGTGATGCTTCATGCAGACAAGATGCAGAGGGAGCTGGGCCTGGACACTCAGTGCAACCCCGACGCCATGCTCCATACGCAGTGCATCATGGCGCATGTGACCCACAACTGTCCCAAGGAGTTCCGAAAGCAGGCGGAGGAGTGCGATGCTCTCAGAAATCTAATACCGAGTTGCATACCCGAAATGATACCCTCAAATGTGGTCCTGTTTGACGAATCTGCTGTAGAGTATCGCCAGGTGGCGGCCACGCCCGATGGAGCCAGTAATCGGATGCCTCTGGGGGGATATTTCATCCTACTCTCCAGTTTGCTGTCCTTGGTATTAGGCCACTTGTCCGATTGATTTCATATAAGTGGGTGTCATGTCATCATCATATAACCGCATCCCAGCTCGGAATTAGTCCCATTTCAATGTCTGGCTTTCGAGATCCTAATCGTTGCATTTAAGCTGATCCAATTCAGACGGCTTAATCGCATCTGTCTGGCTCTGGACGAGCCCCCAAATCGAACGAATCGCTGGACTTTGGCCCGCCCTGAACTCCGAAATTCACCAGTCGATCACGATGACTGCTCAGTTTAACTCACGCGACCGGAGCTTAAGCTGTTCGATCTGCTCGATTAATTAGTGGATCGCCTCCCGAAACGAGAGAGTTATAAATTAAGCGGTTAGACCCAAGCCAAGCTCAGACTGACTGTAATAATGGCGTGGAATAAAGCTCTGCTGATCTGCTCTTTGGTGGCAACAGTGGCCACCAATCCTCTGGATGTGGACTGCACTCATCGTCAGGATTTTAAAGTGAGTTACCCAGAGAACCTGCAGGAAGTCAGTTAAATTTTATAAATCACTTTTTGTTTTTCAAAACCAGACTGTAAGAGGATGCTGCTCGTTGCCCACATTAAGATTCGAGCAGTTCAGGAAACAATGTGGTAGATATATGCCCACTGGAGCTCCCAAAGTATCACCTGTGAGTTCCTTATAATTCCGTAAGTGGAACACTTCCTTAAATTTTTCTTTTCTTTCTTTATAGTGCCTGTATGAGTGCATCTTTAAAGAGACCAAAATCCTTGAGGACTCTACACCGGACCCCACCAACACACGTGCCATGCTGGAGAAGCTGCTGGGCACCAATCTGGACTTTCTGGAGGCCTATCTAGATGGCATGTTGAACTGCACGGATACCGTGCAGGATATGTTGAAGAATCGAAGAGCTCGTCATTCAGCCGGAACCGATCAGTGCTCCCCGGTGGCTCTCTTCTACGGAATATGCAGCCAGAAGTATGTCTTTAACTATTGCCCCTCGTCCAGTTGGTCCGGCACAGAGTCATGTGAGATGGCGCGATTGGAGAACCTTAACTGCCCGAGCTCGTGGGCATCACGTGGTGCCATGCGGAAACCCGTGGTCCCTGTGATTTCCAGTAATAAAACTTAAAAATTATACCATTTTCATGATGGGATGCGCGGGGTAAATGGGCCAAGCCGAAAGCCATTCCAGTTTCCGGCTGGAACTGTGTATATATATGGGATGAGCGTGACTGTACGGTTAGCAGAAGGTTCCCGCAATGCTTCACCTGCTAATGTGGATTTTGATGTCCGTGACAGCTCTTTCGGCTGTGGATGACAGTTGTTCCCAAAGACCGGAAGTAACTGTGAGTAATTTTACAATTATAGAAAAATAGAGATTAACTCCGTATGAAAGGCTTTGAAAAACTGCTGCAAGTTGCCCAATCTGGACTTTTCGAGCTACAACTCCCAATGCGGTCAGTACTTAGTAAATGGAGCGCACATCACACCCGTAAGTTAGGTATTTTTGTATCTCAAAAAATATAAAAATACAGAATGCATTTCTGCAGTGTAGCTTCGAGTGCATTTTCCAGGCGGCAAAGGCCATCAACGGCACCAGTCTGGTGATGCCCAAAATAGAGAAAATGATGAAAACCATTCTGGCCACCGATGAGTTTGTGCAGGTCTATGTGGAGGGTTTCAGGAACTGCTCTACCCAGGAGCAGGCCATGATCAAGGCCCTCAAGCGCCGCCGCATGCCCATTACCGGCAAGTGCGCCTCCATGGCTTTGATGTATGGACTCTGTGCCCATCGGCACTTCTATCGCTACTGTCCGGACAGCGTTTGGAGCAAGAGTCCGGGCTGCAATGAGGCCAGAGATTACAGCATTCGCTGCGAGGACCAGCTCATCGGCTAGCTCTTGGTTCGTTTTCGAATAAAATAAATAACATATTTCCAGCTGCTTTGATCACTTTGTGTGATGAGATTTATTGAGGGCTTAGTTGAAGAGCACATCCCGCCAAGTGGGTCTCTCCTGATAGATGAACTCATCTTGTCCCGCCGAGCAGCCCAGTTGGTTAGCAAAGGCCTCATCTTCTCCTCCTAGATTCATGGCGGCTTAAAGGGGATTTTAGCTTAAATTTCTATGATTAATCCTCTTTGATTCCTAATTACCTAGCTCATCCAAGCTCATGCCCAAGCGATTGGCATGCTGCATAAGAGCCTTCATCAGCAGACTGGTGTCCACCACGCCATCCCTCTGTACGTCTTGAAATGACACCATGAGATCCTGCTCGTCCTCGTTCAAAAACTGCTCCTCATCAAGGGGTGCTTCTAAATCTCCCAAATAGGACTACAAAAAAGGAATTTGATTTAAAAGTTCACCCATTTCCAGGACATAGTTACCTCCGGTCCTATGACAAAGTCCTGGAAGGCAGCCTGGACCACCGAGCAGAGAAAGAGGCAGCCGACAAGGGTTAGCAGGTTCATGGCAACGTGTTAATTCCAAACTGTTGCCCAATCGAACATCGAACTTTGACTGTTTGTGAATCTCGATGGGTGTACGAACGACAACATACCCATTTGTCATGCTCAATTTGCTGGCTAATTGTCAGCGAGCGGAGGCCGAATATTAATGGATTTGAAATAGTAAACAGCGAGCTAGAGATTATACTAAATGATTGAAACTTTTACTTTAAATCTTTGTTTACACACTATATTAAGTTATCAAACTGGAGCATCAGCTGCTGGGCAAGGGGACATGCGGCAGGGGGTTGCATTGCTCGGCAAATTCCTTGGCCAGATTGCAGGGTCGCTCGTTCTTCCACATTTTCGGAGGACATTTAAGGAAGGTCTCGGCATTCACACAGCTGTAGATAATCCCGGCAAAGGGTGAACAGCCGTGGGGCAGGACCTTGTAGGACTCAATGTTCGCGGACTTCATGTGGCTCTTGACTGAAATGAAGGAATTATAACTGTGAATTTGAGATATATCAATCATACGCACCGTTGCCCAGACAGGCCTCAAAGGAGTGCACTATGTGAGACACTATATCCTGATCCCGCCTATGGACATGCTGCTCCAGATACTGCTTAACTCTGTCCATTTTGATTTTGCCATTGACCATGGCACCTGTTTCCCGATAGATACAATCGGGATAGCACTGGAATATGAACATAATCTCTTAAGGACTTTATCCTTTACAGAACTTAAGACTACTCACCAGATGGGCATAGCTGGGATACTTGGAATTAGCCGACTTTAAGCCACTCACATACTTGTGACACTTCTGGGGCACATCTCCCATATCCAGCTCTGGTGTGCGACAGCAGGTGTTGATGTCCTGCAAGGATGCTTTGTGTTTACGGAAATACTAATCCATATGTTAATTTCCACTCACAAAATTATTAAAGTTCGGCGGAGCTGAGCAGTTGAAGGCCGCCAGAGTACATTCTACCAGTAAAGTCACAACAAAAAAACTAATTATCGATTTAAGCATGATTAATCTTCGCTGTGCTGCCGCAAAAAGAATAAAATTCTTCTAACCCTCCGATGTTCGCTTTATATAGCCGAAAATCGGGCCCATTTTAATGGGTCTGTAATGAAATAGGGTCATTTGCCATTGTTTTGTTGGTTCAATGCGTCCGCTGAAGGCTGGTGAGCTATCGCCGGCGGCTCACAAAGGTTGACTGACTGATGACTGGACGCGATTCTGTCCAGCAGCAGCAGCTCGTGCGTGACAAGAATTGGGGAAATACCAGAAGCCGGAGCAAATTGGGTGAAAATAACATGGATATAGTGGGATAAAATCGAAGTGAGTCACTTACTCACACGCAGGTGCAGCTGCTGCGATTAATCCTTTTCCTATTTCCTTACAGCTTAATTAGTGTGGCGTGTAATTAATGAGAATGCTGAAAGACGACCTCTCCCTTTGACATCGAGGTGTTGAAGACGCACAGCTAAGTAATTGTTGAGTGGCAAAGCGCCCAACTCCCACTCTCATGAGTGGGTGCACTGCAAGAAAAGGTACAAAAATGGGTTATTAATTGGTGGAATTTACGTAGCCTTAAAGGGGTTTCCTCTAAGGAATAATACAAAACATATTTGCACTACATTTTAAACAAGTCTTGAAATTGATTAAGAAAAAATGTTTTACAATGTTTATGTTAATGTTTAACTTTAATAAGCAAACGAATTTATATTAAATTGGTTTTTATAAACATGTTATTCCATACCTTAAGACACCTTTCAAATTCATTTAAAATCTATAACACTTTCTGAGGCACTCCTCTACATATTCGCTCCTCTTTCTCTCAGTGTTCATGTGTTTGCCAGAGCTCCTGGTTTGCCTCCTTTGTGTGCTTATTGTGTCTTCTGCTCAGTGATTTGCTCCTTATGCTCTCAACCACTAAGCTGATGGCTTTTGGGGCATAAAGCGATTTCACCGGAGTTGCTTTTGCTTTGCTGACGCTTAAGCACAGCGATAGTAAATTATTTAAATTAAAGCAAAGCAATTCCTTAGAGCTTGAATGTCTTAAAATTGACTTATCAAAGTTTAGCAGTTTGATTGTTTTTATTTTTTCCATTTCCCCAAGCAAATCTGGTTAATTGGAAACTTGTATTCTTCTGAGCGATGTCGAAACAATGGATGCATTCAATGGACTCTCCTGAATGCGAATTGAAAAACTTTGTGGTTACCGTGTCCCGACAGGCAGGCAGTGAAGCAAGGACGAAAAAAATGCATAAAAAAGATAAATTGAAATGCGTGTGACATTAAATTTGCAGGCGACAGGACAACGCTTTAATGCGAGAATCTGAGCAGAAGAGCAACACAGGGAAGAAGCACACACAAAGAGACAGAGGGAAGGACATACGCACAGGACACCGAACATGTCTTTGCTTTTGGCATGGAGAGAAAGCATTTTTAAATTGGAATTTAAATGCTTCTGAGTGGCAGTTGACATTAGCATTTGTTTGAAAATCAAACAGTTTGGATAAGGATGTCGCCACCCCAAGCGCCACACATCCCGGAGCACCCTTCAACCCCCATGTGTCACACGCATTCCAGGACCCCACCAGCATCCATGCAAATGTTTATCATTCTAATATAAAATTTAGCAGACAAGAAAAAAGAAGAGAAAGAGGCGCCGCCGCGCTGTAAATAAAAATGTTGCCTTTGTTTTCCCTACAATTTAATTCCAGGCATTTTCCGGGAAATATCCCCATATTGATATTTCAATAACTGTCACCCGGGGCGCCCGAGACACTTGAGTTTAATTTGATTATGCCAGGTGAGAGCCGCTCGCATACTGACAATTAAATCAGCCTGCGACTTCAAAGGAGGTCCTTCCTCAAAGGCACATATATCCCATATCCCGCCGAGTATCCTTCTTCCGCATTGCCTAAGCAAACAGCTCGGAAACAGACAGCGAAATGCTGGGCAAACACAGGGGGCATCCTGTCAAATATTTGCATAAATCAAATAGGCAGATTTTCGGGCATTAGAATTGCAATCGAATGGGGCGAAAACCCTTTTTCCTCTTTCCATTCGCACTCCCCGCAGGACATCCCACCTGTTGACTAAAAGAAAGCTCTCTGGCAACAGCTTGTGGAATGCAGCTTTCGGAGCTTTTCTGTGTGGAATCCAAAATTGGCGCCTTTTGGTAAGAACGCGAGCCTTGTTAAGACACATCCTTCGGACCTGCCGCCAGTTATCAGCGGAATGCCAACGAGTGCGGTTCGTTTCGGACATCGGAGCTCGGAAATTCTATTCAAAAAGTTTCGAACAATATAAAGCGGATTTTTTAATTAGAAAAAAGCAAAGAAAGAAAATATAAATCAAGCCATAAGTCCGCCATTAATTTCGCAAAAGAAAACTTTGCCCGGGCCAAGGCCCTCAGTGTTTTGTGTTCAAGTGTCGCCATAACAAATAATCCTGCATTAAAATGCGAATATGAAATGTGAACACAATAGAGTTCGAGTGCGAGTGGTGTGTGTGTGTCAATAACCAAGGCAACTAGCAAAAACAGCTTAGACATAATCATTTCGCAGCTTAGAAGGCGTTAAACGCATCCAAGCACGGTCGAAAGGACAAAGGACTTTGGTCAACCGAGAACTTCCATTTGCGAAGACAATCTGCCAGTGTTAAGCCCAAGGAATCCCAAGGATTTCAGGGATAAGAAAGGGAGTGGAGCAGCAAACTTTGCCTATTTAAGAAACAAGGTATGGAATTTGTGTGGCTAAAAAGGGGTAAGCAGGAAAGGGAGGATAACAAATTGTGGTTAATTAAAATAGCAATGCACACAAACCCGCATATACACATCCACCTGCTGAAACAATGCACTTTCCGATACAATAGCGAAAATCCTGCGGCTGATGGGTTTTTAGAGGGCTGCCCTCAATTGCTATTGTGTGTTTGCATTATCGATTTGGGGAGGGAGTGAGGGGATAGGGATAAATTCCAGTCAGATTTCCCAAAATAAAACCCAATAACAATTCGATAACCAGGAAGAACCCGTCAGATCCGGACTTGTTGCCCTCCCATTATTATGGGCTTTATGGACTTCCGCTGCTGGGCGAGCGAGTAAATCTCTCGCAAATCTCGCTGGCATTTCGGCAACTTGTAATGCATTAAACCAAATTTTTATTGGGCCAATAAATAACAGATTTCCAGCACCGGCGCCACCTCCTTTTTATGGACTTATGGACTCGATCTGGCAAGGAGGAGATCCCCCACGTACATAGCTCCTTTGGTTGCAGCTTCTTCATCTTGCACGTGCCGCGCACACAATCAGCTGAAAGGAAATGAATGAAAAGGAAGGGAAAGCCGTTAAAGGCCACACAATAAAACGCAACACTTGTTGGCAATCGCTCGAGTGTCCGTGACCGTGTCCGTGTCCGTTCCCCTCGTCCACCAAAAGGATATGTGCTGACTTAAGCACTGGAAGTGGCCATCGTTTGGTGATCACAGCCGGATACGGAAATGGAGTGCGTGTGCCTGCAAATTATGACGTTCGCTGCGATGTCTAGACAAAGGAGATTCCCCAGAAATAAAAGTGAAGCGTCCAAGGAGGAAAAATTAAGCAAAGCGGAGAGCAAGGCCTACTGCATACGAATTCCCCCAACAAATTACAGAATGTAATTCCCGTTTCAATACATTGTTTCCACGCTCAAACGAGCAATTTAATTAGAAACTTTCTATACGCTACATGCGCTCAAGGCAACGCGGCGTATACGTAATGCTTCTGGGTCTGCTCCCGTGTGGCAGTGGCATGTTTATACATTTTAAATGCTCCGCATTTTATTTCTCTGCTGCTTATGCATATAAAATTTAATGAGCTACATTAATGAGAACCGAAAATAGCACTTTTTCCCTGATGTCCTCCGCAGGACGATGATGGAGCATTCGCCGAGGTACACGCATAAAAAACCAACCAGCTTCAATGGCTCGAAAAAAAAGGGAAGTGTGGAATTTAATTTTGTGCTGTGCATGCTTTGAGGATTCAGAGGGGATGAGTGCTAAATGCGAAGGCTGCCCCCTATTCGTTCGTGTATGTTTTCAATCCTCTAAAGAATCCCCGGCAATTGCGAACAAACATTTATAAGCATTATGGCAGCCGGAAATTGCAGAAACTCTCACATGGCCGAGGAAAGGACCCAACTAACCCACAAGCAATCCTCCCCAGAATTTCCCACTCTCCCTGCCTTTTTTTTGCGCATTTGTGTCGCCTTTGGCAAATCCATTGTGTGCAATCGCACGAGATTAGATACAATCTTTCGTAATAGCATGTGAAAAGCAGGAGCAGCAGAAGAAGAAGGACCTAGAATGTCCTGTGTGTGTCCGTCTCCAGCTAGGCCCAGCGTACATTTGTGGTAATGTCCCTTTTTATGCCAGCGTTGATTCGTCGCAGCCTGAATGTGTGCCAGGACATTCGTCAAGTTGCCTGGTCCTAGAAATGAGATTTGTCCATGCGAGCTGTCAGAATGAATTTGCATTTTGCACGCCCATCTGGCAAGTGTCCTTCGGGGGTTCTTGCCACTGTCTTTCTGCCGTTTCCTAATTGAAATCGAATATGCAATTAGCAGCAATGCCCATAATTTAGGCTGGCTAATTTCGGTCGACATTATTTATGAGGTAATTAGAGTCGGGCGCACATTTTTGTTTGCTCTTCCCCTTTTTTTTTAATATATTTTCATACATTTTCAACCGCAAATGAGGCTGTTTCTTAACTCATTTGTGAGGTGTTGAAGCGGGGCAACGGGGCGTATGTGTGTCCTGCGAGTTAATGAACCAGAGAAGGCAGCAGCTCCCAGAGAAAACTTCGACAAAGACGTGCAGCCATGTGCCGTGCAGTAATAATCAACTTGCCTTTTGTTTTATGTACATGCATTGTGCTAATTTACGAGTCAGTTGCCATAAAAACAAGGAATGAAAAATACACAGAAAGGAGCAACAATGGGCAAGGCAGCCAAGGAGTTCCGAGAAGGCAACACTGAGCGCCGCAAGGCGGCTTCGGGCGGAATTTTCAATTTTCCTGCGGGTTTAATATTTCATGGATTGCGGCTGGAAATTAGGAAAACGCCCGGGGAAAGTGGCCAAGTAAATCGGAATAATTTCAGAGAAACTAATGGACTTTAGCTCGGGTTGCCCGGTTGCCCAGCTAAATTGCAAAAAATAGTCATTTTTAGCTCTTTATTATTTGACGTGGGTTTTCGTTTTGGCTTCCGTTTTCCCGTGGGAACAAAGTGGTTTCCTGTTTATTTAAAATTTACCAAGGCTAAGTAGGGAGTTTAGCTATGTGGCAACTTTCGCAGCTCACTGTATGTGGAAAATACTTATTACCGAGGAGAAGGAGAAGGAGGTGTATGTGTTGGCTTTTCCCGCCCTGTTTTATGTCCTGCATTAATGTAACGATGCATCATTTATGCCATTTATTATCAGAGCATAAATGCGAGATTTCATCTTTGAGGCCTTCGAACCAAAGTCTGGCACAGGAAGTTAGCGCTTCTAATTTCTATCACCCTCAGACCTTGACTCCTTGGTCCCTCTTTGACTTTCCTTTTATGGCGGAGCAAGCATATCAGCCAGGACATGCTGGCTCTGATTTGCTGACGCTTCGTGTGTTCGTCCTTTGATGGGGCAAAACTAATGAATTTTTATGGCACTGGGCCAGTGTGTGCATTTATTTATTTATTTATCTAGCCGCCCTGCTGTGCTGATTTTTCCCTAGAACTGGCATTGGGAATGAAGCCCACGCCCCTCGTCGCTGAATTTATGGCCTTTAAGCTAGCCATGATGTGGGCGTGGCCCGGAGTCGGTGGAACATGGCCAATGCAATTAACACACACAGGCCAAAAGCCACAGGCTGCGGTGAACGGGTTGCGGGGTTGAAGGGTTGCGGGCCAATTGAACTTTGCCCGCTGGCTTGGTTCCTTTTTTCCTCGGTTCCTCCTGCCAGTCGCCGGGGAATCCCCTAACAATTGTGGGAATTCAAACTTTTCGATTGAACAAACTCTGTCCGAGAAAGGGAGGATGGCAATAAGTAGATATTGTCAATTTAACAATATACTGAACACGGTGGATAACAATTTAGTTTTTGTTACTTTTTAAAGCTTTAAAATTGAGGAGTTATTTTAAACATTAAGATTTAACAGCAATCATTCGCTTCTTGGCTTTCATATCCCCCCAAAACGATATTTTAGTGTGACAATTCTTTAGGGAAATCAAAAATAAAGAAATGTCATAATTAAGCCAAAAACAGAAACTATAATACCCCGCAAGGATATAAAAAATCCTTGAAGCTAAAGAATATGTTAGTTTGCCACTTAATATCCCTCCTTTTACTCTATCTTTTCAGCGACAGACACTCTGAAGCAGGATGTTCAAGGATGAGTGAACACGACCACATCGATTCGGCGAATGCCAGCGGGAGCGATCCCCTCCTGGATCTGCACAACCTGGAGGGCATCAGCGAGAGCGTTGAGCTAAAGTGTCTGGTGCAGGAGCACATCGAGGCCTCCACCTACGGCAATGCCAGTGACCACTGCCTCACCCAGTTCGACTCGATTCTATGTTGGCCAAGAACAGCCCGAGGAACGCTGGCAGTGCTCCAGTGCATGGACGAGTTGCAGGGGATTCACTATGACAGCAGCAGTGAGTGAAAGTTAACCTAAACCCCTATTTAGAAAGTTGGCCTTTGACCTATTACTATATATTGCTACACTAAGAGGGAAAGAGGAGCACATTAAATTTATTTAAAATAAATATAAAAACCTCTGAACAAGATTATCTTTCAGAATGCATATCTCTTGGTTAAGGTTAAGCCTTATTATTTAAATATTTTTATAATTTAATTTAATTTTTCTTTGTAAATTTCCCTCTCATAATATATACTTTCTGTGCATCATAAACCCACCCTTTTAGAGAATGCCACAAGGTTCTGCCACGCCAATGGAACATGGGAGAAGTACACCAACTACGATGCCTGCGCCCACCTACCCGCCCCGGAAACGGTGCCGGAGTTCGAGGTCATCGTGGAACTGCCCACCATCATCTACTATATCGGGTACACCATCAGCCTGGTCTCCCTTTCGCTGGCGCTGATTGTCTTTGCCTACTTCAAGTGAGTCGTTGCACCCACCAAGTTAACCCCTTGGCATTTATTTTTGCTTTAACCCCCGGTTGCCCACAGAGAACTGCGTTGTCTGCGCAACACCATTCACGCCAATTTGTTCTTCACGTACATCATGTCGGCTTTGTTCTGGATACTCTTGCTATCCGTGCAGGTTAGTTGGTATAACCAGTGAGATAATTGCAATTGCAGTCTTATTAAATCATACTTGAGTTACTAAAACCATTTGAAATGGTAAAGTGGATTATTATTCGTGGCGAGAAAAGAGGATTTCAGAAGCTCATCAACAAGAATTCCTTAATTCTTTAGCTTTTTTAAGTGGGAATAACTAAAAGATTTAAATGCTCTTTTAACAAGCTTTTTTATAATTTAATCCTTTAAATTCCCTTCCTGCAGATATCCATTCGTAGTGGCCTCGGCAGCTGCATTGCCTTGGTCACCTTGTTTCACTTCTTCACGCTGACGAACTTCTTCTGGATGCTGGTCGAGGGTCTGTACCTGTACATGCTGGTGGTGAAGACCTTCTCGGGCGACAACCTGCGCTTCAACATTTACGCCTCCATAGGCTGGGGTAAGTCCAGCTGCCCAAAAAGGCCACCCGTGGTCTCCAATTAAGTTAAGTCTCTCCCCGCGCCGTCGACAGGTGGTCCTGCGGTGTTCATTGTCACCTGGGCGGTGGCCAAGAGTCTGACGGTCACCTACAGCACACCCGAAAAGGTGAGTGTCCCAGTTCGTTCTGGGATTACCTACAGTTGCTCAGTAGCTCAGTTTTCTGGTTTCACCTTTGGCTTTTTTCGACAGTATGACATCAACTGTCCCTGGATGCAGGAGACCCATGTGGATTGGATATACCAGGGGCCTGTCTGTGCGGTGCTAATCATCAATCTAACCTTCCTGCTGCGCATCATGTGGGTGCGTAGGATGGGGCACAGAGGAGTCACTTCTTTTTCGGGGGACTAATGGGGTGTCCTTTCTTCCTTGCAGGTTCTCATCACAAAGCTTCGGTCAGCCAATACCGTGGAGACGCGTCAGTATCGAAAGGCGGCCAAGGCCCTGCTGGTGCTCATTCCTCTTTTCGGCATCACCTACCTGGTGGTATTAGCCGGTCCCTCCGAATCTGGCTTAATGGGTCACATGTTTGCAGTGTTGCGAGCTGTTCTACTGAGCACTCAGGTGGGTTTTGTGTCTCCTTCGTAGCCTTCTCTCTCGTTGTGTGCTAAGGCCAGGATGTGTGTCGTCTCTCCTAGGGCTTCTCCGTGTCGCTGTTCTACTGTTTCCTGAACTCAGAAGTGCGAAATGCACTGAGACACCACATCTCCACGTGGCGGGACACGCGCACCATTCAGCTCAACCAGAACCGAAGGTGAGAGACTTCCCTGCAAATATGACATTTAAAACTTAGGATAACATTTATGACTTACAATTTCTCCTCGTGTAATCCTTGCTGGCAGATACACCACGAAAAGTTTCACAAAAGGCGGTGGTTCCCCTCGAGCCGAGAGCATGCGGTAAGTAGCCAGGACTAACTGAGGACAAGGTAACCGGATTAGATGACCCCTTATCCTTTTGCACAGACCCCTGACCAGCTACTATGGCCGCGGCAAGCGGGAGTCCTGCGTGAGCTCGGCCACCACCACCACACTGGTGGGTCACCATGCTCCACTGTCCATCCACCGGGGTTCAAACAATGCTCTGCACACGATGCCCACTTCAGCGGGTGGCAATGCCATGAGTTCCGGCAGCACTCTGAGCGTGATGCCCCGGGCCATTAGTCCCCTGATGAGGGTGAGTCCCGGAGGAGGAGGTCCTCCGCCAATCCCCTGACTAATTGTTTCGAAATTGCAGCAAGGACTCGAGGAGAACTCCGTGTAGATGAATACGATTTTAGCCAGGCAAACTGCATCTTAAGAGACTGAACCTTCATTGAATTCCACAGATCTGCGAGTGCGATTAGTTAGCTAGTACAAGTACTATTTTTTAGGAGGAGTGCGCCGAAAGACGAAACCAAGTACCAGGCGGCGCCAGTGAATCCCAGTTAAGTTAGGTCCATTGTTTTAAACTGTTAGATGTCGTCAACTACGAGTACTATTATAAACACAACCGCCGAGAGCCGCAACACCCATAGGAAAATATAAACCCCCCTTCGCTATGTCCTCCATCTGTAGTAGCTGTTGAATGTAACTCAAAGTGGACTCTCTGTTCACAACTCACAAGTCCAAGCATCTAAATAAATAAAAGTCTATTTACTTCGGTGTAATTCTTTGGATTATTTTATTCATTGTGTTCGCGGGGCCTTTTTCTGCAGGATTTATCTTCTTTGATGATGTCAGAGCTTATGTGTATTCAATAATTTTTCCGGGAATTGCACAAAAACGGGGAGCATCTTTGAAGGCCTCGCATTATTCGGGCTCTGGAAAATATGGCAGAAAAAGTTGAAGGGAAAAGTTGACACAGCAGACACATGTTCAACTCGACGGAACTTGGCTAAAAGGATGCAACAGTTTGGCGAGCCAACAATACGCGCGGCGGTTGCGAGGAGCTCTCTCAAAAATCTCGCACGATAATCTGAGTAGAAAAGTTTCATGGCCAGAAAGTTTGTATCAAAACACACATTTTATGAGCCGACAGCATAGAGGAAAAATTGTGGCCTGTCTGGACTTTATCAAGGACTTCGTTTAGTATTAATAAACTCTGGCAAACGAAAAGGAGTTGCCGAAGTAGCCGAGTCTCTCCACCTCTCACCTTTTAATTTTCCTTCAATTACATTTATAATTGATAGAAATTTCGGTTGCTCCTGAAAAATCTGCCCTTGGCCCGGCCTAATTGTTCGCTAATTGGACCGGAGCGAGGCAAACACAGTGCCGACTTTAATGAGTTAATTGACCCAAGTTGCGAAAAAGGTTGCTCTTCTGCCTCCTGCCCTCTTTCAGTTCCGCTTCAAAGGTCAACTCAGAGGGAACTTAGCATCCAAATGGCTTCTGCACTTAGCGTTTTAGCCAAGAGTCCCTTGGAAATATTAAGCTCAAAATGTTGCACACATTTCGGCGAACTCAAAATTCATGGAAAACTACTGGCAGAAGAGCCCCGAAAATGCTCATAAATGTTGCATGAGAAGCGGCCATGCAAGTACAAGATAAAAAAGTGGTATTTATTAAGACTATCAGATACCCTTTAAATGAAAGTTACATTTAAAAGATTTAAAAACCTTTTTTGGAGTGTCAAAAGGTATGCTGCAATGTATTTAATATCGAGTTATTATGTAAATTGTCAAAAGACAAAAGATTTCTTTGACTTTATTTTATTTTCAGTAACTTAAAAGTCCCTAAACTCCTTCCAAATACCTTTCAAAACTCTCCCGAAGCTAAGAGCAGACAAAAGCAAAGTCCAGACAAAAAAAAATAACTATACAGTTGAATACAAATGTAAATATTCCACTCCAACTACTCCTCTGTTTTGCCCAGATGCAAGCCGAAGAGCGAGTGAAAAAATAAAATAGAAATGAATGTTTAATGTGCACGAAATATGCACAGAATGTTTGTCCTTCTGTTCATTTGATATGCAGAGATTTCTTTCTTTCTTTCCTTCACTCGCTCGCTTTTTTGTGCCGATGTAACGGTTTTATATATCCGCCGGAAGTGGCGATTGCGGTAGCCACGTTTCCGCTCTTAGCCTAATTGAAAAGCCCAACTTTGCGCGAGTAAAAAACTTTAAAGGAATTAAATTCACAAAAAAATAAAAGGAAGCAATCCAAACAAACTTTCACTTAATGTGTGGCAAACGCTTGAATGGAATCACTTCAATGTGTGGCAAGTCCTTAACTTCAATTGAGATACGCCACGCCCCGTCCCGCCCCCAACTTTTGAACTTTCGTCAACATATGCGTCGTGTGCAGCTGTTGCCTTGAGTATCCCGGCGACAAGGACACTTGCCAGCACCTGAAGCGGGCTGATAAGAGGGCGGGAAAGGGCGCCACAAAAATGCCAACGCAATTGTAGCATTTTAATTAACCAAATTGTGCGCATAAAATGGCAACTTCAGCAGCAACCAGGCTACGCGGGAAACGGAACTCAATTAAAAGTCGCTTAGGCGCCCACTATACATGAAATGAAATGAAATCTTTTTCAAAGGGTTCGCCAGTTGCTTTAATTAACGCCTCCTGACGTTGCCCTCCCAAAATCTCAAGGACTAGGGGAATTTTAAGGAACGGCGCAGTAACTGAGACATTAACACGTCGGCATCAGGTCAAAGGCGTGGAATGTAAAAATATATACCTATATATTTAAATGCGGGGTTGCCGCCTTGGAAAACACAAGCGAAATGCAGGTTACTGGGATATGTTCAAGGATAAAGGGGTTGGGAACACTTCACTGAGAGAAAGAGGAGTTTGAAATACATTTTTTGGTGCTTTAAAAACCCTTTTTAGAAATGTATAAAATATTCCAATTTAATATTGATACAAAATCGAAATAAAATGTGTGCCTTAATAATAAATCTCCCCCTTACAAGCCTCGTTCTTTAGTGAAACATTCTCTTTAATTAAGAAAAAGAGTTGCGCATTCAGGCTTTCCATGATTTATGTGTATCGGGTTCCTCTGCGAATCTCTCTTTAATTATGCGTTGGCCATGTATTATGAATGGGCGCCAAGTTAGCGCCTAGTTGGCGGCTGAAATTCCCACCGAAAGTCCTTGGACATAAAGTGTATTCCAACTGACGCGGCCTCACGCTCGACTGACTGTGGTTTTGGCCGCAGGACATGTGTCCTTTGCCTCCACACAGCTCAACTGCTTAGGGAGTGAGCCTCATCTCCCCTAGGGGGCCGAGGCTAATTAAATATTTGCTCTTTGCCGGCTTAAACAATTCTGTCATTGTTCCGAGAACTTTGAACTTGCGCCAGCGACAACTTAAAGCTGTCAGTGTGGCAGAAAGGAGAGTAAACTTCCGCAATTCTCCTGCTGATGACGGTTTAAAAACAATTTCCGCAGGCTGCCAGGAGGAGAGTGGTGTGACATTCTTTATGCAAATCGAATTGGGACAGCTGCTGCTCCCAGGAGAGGCAGTGGAGTTGAGCTCCAGCTTCAGCCAGCATATATGCACTCCGGTTCCCCCAGCTAAAGTCGGCAATGCATACTAATTACTCCGATTTGGAGTGACGGCTTTATATTTCGTTGATGTGTGTGCCAGCGGAAAATCAATCAAAATCAAGTGCAAAGCGTTTGGCACGATTGTTCGCTTAATTGATTGCTTCACAGGATATCAATCAAAGCCGAAGGCAAAGCCATTTTCCCGGCCTTTAAGCCGCTTATTTTGACCGCAGGTCTGAAGTGCGAAAATCAGCGAGTTAATGAGTTAAGAGGAACGCTTAAGGGCCATCACATCCTCCTCCTTCCTCCTCCAGTGCCTCTGGCCCTTATTCATCACACTTTGCCTCAAAAACTGACACAGCGCCGCATTATCCTTCCGAACCCTGTAATCCTGCAGAAATTTAACACCTCCCGTAGCGGCAGGGAACTTTTCAATTTTCCCGCACTATTCTGCGTCTCGTGGCACTGGCAATTTATTTCCATATTCCAGCTGCTCCATTGACACTTGCAGCTGAGTAATGCAAGGGGGAGAAGACAGGGCAACAGGATACACAGGATGCGAGTTCGAGTTCACACAAAACACTCGGCGCGCGTCCTTGTTCATATTTCCCCAACAATCCTGTTTGGGTTAAAGGGATTGCTAACTGGCTGTTGGGGGGAAAAACTTTGCCTGCTGCGAAACAAATCAATAAACTGGCTACCCAACTCGGAGTTGGCTTGTTTTTTGGTTTTCGGTTTTGGTTTTCGACCCCACTAATTGGCCCATAAATAATTTAAAACGGCAACAAGTCAGTCTACTGTATAAATAAATGCTTTTTGGCCACAGAGTCGCGCTCTTTAAAGGCAGCTCTGTTTAAAGAGCTAAGTACCCTTTTTGCCAAAATATAGATACAGATATCTAAGCGAAAGTTTCACATTATAATTGGTTTTGTTTTGGGGGAAAAACGGGAGAAGAAAGAAGGCCAAGTATGACCACATGGCCTGCAGTTCTTGGCCAAAAACTTTTGGACAGCTGTGTGGGCTGTGGGCATCTTTTGGAACTCTATCTCTTTCGTATTAGCAGGCTGGGAATTCTTTTGCCCGGTTTTTTCGGTTGGGTTTCCTTGACTGAAAACCAAACCTAATTTATAAGCATCAAAGAATACAAAATGTGCTGCTGCTGCCTGCCTGCAATTTCCGCTTTCCAATTTAAGACGGAGTTTACCTTTTTCCTTGTGGTGGACACAGGTCGAGGCGGGAAAACAGGAAGCTCGGGCAAAAAATCGACAAACTTTTCGTTTCGTTTTAGCAAAAAATCAACAAGTGTTGCCACACACAAGTTTTCTTTTGGCTCCTGACACTCGGTGACAGCTTTTCAGAACTCAGCTCAGGCTCAGTCTCAACCCCAGTCCACTTCCTGTCACCGACATGACTTTCGACTTTAACTCTCTGTCCCAGTGACTGATTTTGCTGATTTTCCTGACAGCCGAAAGTTGTCCTGGCCGTAACTTTAATTGTGTTTGCCTAATTCAATGAGTGCCTGCTTAACTCTCCTGCCTTTTTGCCTAATGGCTGATAATGCAATTTGAATTCTGCCGATAATTCTATTTGCCGAGAGCCAAGCAAAGTCGCCTTCAATTAACCTGTGAGTGCTCGTCTTCGCCTTTGAATTCCCCGCCAATCCTTTTTTTCGGTTCTCAACCAGAAGCGAAATGCAATAATTAATTGTCCTGGCAAGCCCACGGCAGGCAGGAATAAGAATAATGCAAAGGATATCATTCCCGCCATTGTTGGTTATTCCTGGTTGGTCCCCCATTAGCACAGGTGTGGCCTGTCACTGACAGCTGGCAGCCAGGTCTGAAAAGGTTTTCGGGATTTTTGTATTTGAGTTCGGAGTCCTCTTTCCCGCTTTCCGTTATCATTCGAGGACCTCCCCCTGTGTGGGACTTGTTATTGTCGCATTAGCCAGACTGGGCTGACGTTTTAATTGGAGCTCCTCCAGCGTTGTTTACCCCCGAAAGTCCTTTCCCGTCGCGCAGGATGAAAACACATTTGATAGACACTCTTGCTCGTATCCAAGCAATTGAGCACATCTCTTTATGCAAATGGCAAAATGAAAGTGCAATCGAGCAGCAAGAACTACAATTAGAAGCCCTTTCCCCTCGCCTTTGTATATAGTATTGATTCGCACATTGATTCGACTTGAACTCGACACCTTTCGTTGCTTTCGCATTGCAATGAAAAGGCTTCCCTTCCCTTGCTCGTCCTTGTACATATTCGATGGGAGTTCGAATCGAAAAAATGCTGCCGCCACACAGACGTTTCACATTTCCAATTACATTTTCATGGAAATTTTTATGCTGCTGGGTACTCATAACGCAGGGTGAGGTACTCTGGGTTTTTTTGATGTGATATGAATGTCAAAAGAATGAGAAATAGGTTGAAGGATGTTCAAGAAATGTGCCATTAGGCTAAGCTGTCTATTTCTACCATTTCATTATATTCCGCGGGGAAGCTTTAAGGATATCAAATAAAAGAATTTACATCAAAGAAATCATCATATTTTGTAATAATAAATGTAAATCAAAAGCTTACAAATTTCACAGTTTATTCTTCCATAAAAAGTATAATTATGTTTAAAATACCTTCATTATGATGGTTAAATTCCGATTTAATATATTTTAAGGGTACAAAAATCCCCTTTAATAGGTAACAAAACTTCGAATCGATACAGCAAACCTTCTTTGTTCTGAAATCTGAAGCAGCGCATATGCAATGGAATTATTTAAACACAATTTATTTTGCAACAAGTTGGCGTGGGAGTTGTTTTTCACTTTCACCCCAAACGCTTTATCGTATCAACTTGCCTTTGAAAACTGTCACTTTATACCTTCCGGCGCTCGGCTATTGCTTATTCGCTTTTGATAGCATTATGTTGCTGTTATTTACGCTATTTCCGGCGCTGCTGCTACTTCCGGTTATCTGCAGCGGAGAGCTGTTTACAGTCCCGTTGCATCGCTTCCCCTCCGCCCGCCATCGCTTTGAGAAGCTGGGCATCCGGATGGACAGACTGCGTCTTAAGTACACTGAGGACAGGTTCAGCAGTTGGGAGGAGCAGGGGGACGAGCCCAAGAGTGTGCCGCTGAGCAACTACCTGGACGCCCAGTACTTTGGACCCATCACCATTGGAACGCCGCCGCAGAGCTTCAAGGTGATCTTCGACACGGGCTCCTCGAATCTGTGGGTGCCCTCCGCCCGCTGTGCCTACTCCATGGTGGCCTGTCGGGTGCACAACAGATACTACGCCAAAAAGTCGTCCACTTACACGGCTCGGGGGAACCCCTTCGCCATACATTATGGCAGTGGAAGCCTCTCCGGTTTCCTCTCCAAGGACACTGTCGGCGTGGCTGGTCTTAAGATCGAGGATCAAACGTTTGCCGAAGCGACGGATATGCCGGGACCCATCTTCCTGGCCGCCAAATTCGATGGGATTTTCGGTCTGGGCTACAGAAGCATTTCCATGATGCGGATAAAGCCTCCTTTTTATGCCATGATGGAACAAGAACTCCTGGCAGCACCCGTCTTTAGTGTCTACCTGAAAAAGAAGGGTAGATCGGAGGGAGGCTTTATCTTCTTTGGTGGCTCCAATCCGGACTACTACACCGGCAACTTCACCTACGTCAAGGTGAGCTACCAAGCCTATTGGCAGGTGAAAATGAATTCGGCCACGATCAAGGGTATGGAACTGTGCCAGGATGGCTGTGAAGTCATAGTAGATACGGGCACATCCTTCCTGGCATTGCCCTACGACCAGGCCATACTCATCAACGAATCCATTGGCGGCAAGCCCTCGCCTTACGGTCAGTTCTTTGTGAACTGCAATGCGGTTTCCAAGCTGCCCAGGATCACCTTTACCCTGGGAGATCGACAATTTTTCCTGGATGGCCACGAATACGTGTTTCGGGATCGAAAGACCTGCTTTTCCGCCTTTATTGCCGTGGATCTGCCTTCGCCTCGCGGTCCATTGTGGATTCTGGGGGATGTCTTTTTGGGCAAATACTATACGGAATTCGACATGGGAAGGCATCGCATTGGCTTCGCCGATGCCAGGAGCTGAGGTCATGTCTGCTGTTTGATGGGCTCCTTGTTATTTCGACGACTGGTTGCCATAACACGCGAAAAATCCTGCAAACAAAGAGGAAAACAAGGTGTACGGAAATCTTAAGTGGGCTTGGAAGATACCCTGCAAACAGTTAATTTATTGATTTTATTTCTTGTATTGATAATTTTGCTTATTTTTTAAGTGTTAAATAAATATATTTTTAGCAATAGGATGTAATTTTAAGCTTTTTATTTTAATTGTTTTCCTTGGAGATTTAACATATTAAAGGAAGAAAAGCTCTATCAATTTCTTCTTTAGGAAATAAAAAGGATTTTTTGGAACTCCTTGCACTCCTTACAGCCACATCTAATTTTTACACAAAACCAACCCACACTTGTATCTTCTGAATTCATCCTTGTGCACATATCCTGTGGCAGGGTATACCCGTATATATATTTTTTTTAAGCAAGCTGTTGCTATTTTTGGGTTCGTGTACGTCATCGTATTTGGAACAAGGTTTGCAATGGAAACCAGGGGAAACCGGGAAGAAGAAAGGAAGGCCGAAATCAAAACAGAATTTTTATTATTTTATTACCTGCTCCTCCTTTTTCGGCATGCCATGCATTATCCTTGCCCCGCTGGCTTCCAGGACTCGGAACCCAGAGTGGGCGGAAGCTAATCAAAAAATCGCTTGCAGCCAGAGCAAGTCGATACACAGAGAGAGAGAGAGAAAGAGAGGACACTGCAAAGGAAGATGAGTTCCTTGGGCGCACTAAGGATGTAATTGATTCCCTGGAAAAACAATGTCTCCTTTGTCTCCCTATTCCCACGGCTTCCAACGCTTTTGGCGGTTTCCCCCCTCAGCCTTTAATGTAAATTGCGTGCTTTAAAAAATTAAATAAATAGCTTTAAGTTTACGAGTGACGCGGTGCGTTTGTATTCAAATTCCCAGCCGCGGTCGCGGTCGCGATATCCTTCCGGATACTTTCGCTTCGCTTTTTTTCCTTCTTTCCAGCGGCTTTTACGAGCTGTCTCTGAAATTGCGAATACCTTGTATATTTTTATAACTTATGGGTAGTTTGGGAGACATTTGCCAGGACTCTTAACCTGGAAGGCTTTAAATTTATAGAGTGTGATTTTATATTTATTTTTTCAGTTTTAATATTCGTTTTTATTTGCAGGTATAATAAAGGGGTTATAAACATTTTTATGATCAGAATATCTTTAAGGGTTATACTTGGTATTTTATTTATTGAAATATATAAAAATATTACGTTGATTGTGTTAATAGAAAGAAGCCATGATATAAGTCTAAGTGATTTTAATTAAATTAATATAATTTTGAACTTATTTAAGTGATCTTGTTAAGAGAATATTATGCAGACTTTACCTGAACAATTTTCTAGAATAAAGTGATTCTTTAAACCTCAGAAAAATTCCCTTGTTATGTTTAATTTTTGCATAAATATATTAATTTCCTCAGGATATTTCTACAGTATATTCTAGTCGATTAGTGCAATTACAACCCCTCAACTTGTGTAGTTATATATATTTACAGGCATTCTACAACGTATATTTGTGCGTATTGCCATTGCCTTTTTATGTGCACGCATCGTTGGCCTTTGCCGCCTTCAGCTTTTCTTCAGTTTTTCCCCATTTTGCGATTTTCTTCATTTTTTTTTTTTTTTTGGTTTCGTGGCTGCGGCGACTGTTTCTTTTTATTGTGGCCTGGCACTTTTTACATTGACCTTTCGCCTTCGTTTACTCTGGCTGGCGGCTTACACGGCCTTTATTGATACTCTCCGGGCGACTTCTCTTGGCCTTTTTATGGCATTCATTCATGGCCAAAATTATCGTGCTTTCCCCATTTGCGGTTTTAAAAAACTGTTGACTTTGCTGGCCTTTGAATTTAAGCAAGAGCAAAAACTTTGCCTAACCTTTTTTTCTTCTGTATTTTGCTACCCAGCAGGTGGGGGAAATCCCAGACACACAGTGTCGAGGGTATCCCCGGGCCCATTCCCTGGGATTCCTTCGTTAATCCGCCCATCGAACCTTCATAACTTGGTGCCCAACAAAGCAAACCGAATTCCTGGTCAGCATTAGTTGCGTAAATATTCGATAATAAATAGCCATTAGCCGCAGCAATTTTTCCGGAACTAAGCCAAGGCATAAAGCGATTCCTCGATGCCGAAACCTTTAAAGCCAGCTTTTCGATTAAACGAAACCGGACCCACTTGGCCCAGGGTTAAGTGCGGTTTTAACGGCTGAAACTGTTGTAGCCATTTAAATGCTAAGCCGCCTGACGAGCTGCCAGGACACTCTTCTGGCTTTGTACAATCGTTACAGTTGCCTGGTTGTGCAATCTGCAAAAATGGGGCAACAAAAATAACAACTTCAGGTGGAGGAGTCTCGAATCCTGGCAGTGTGAAAAATTCAACGAGGAATTGCAGCATTTCGCTCGCTAAGTGGCCCTGGGCTTTTCACAATCAGCGAGGAAAAGCGCCACACAGAGTTCCGCATCCTTTTGACAGGATGTCAAAGCTGTTTGCATACGCCAAAAAGGTCAAAAAAGTTGATTATTCTCGCGAAAAAAATATTCAGCTGCCGATTAAGGGAGACATGCATAAAAAGCATTTTGATTGAGGGCAATTCGCCATCATAAATAAAACGGGGAAAGTATTGTGTGTCCTGGAAAACAAAAGCGGGGAAATATTAATTTCATGAAGGCCGTTGAGGTCCTTTGAATAACATCATAAAACATTCTTGGCCAGCACATTAATATATTTTTGATTTAATGCTTTAAAAATGTTTTTATTATAACCTTGAAGGGTATTATAATTTCAGTTGGAAGCCTGGAACACCGGACCAACTTTTTTTAAAATTTTCTAAAGGGTTACATCGTCAAAGTTGTCAAAAATTCAAAACAAATTAAATAAGAAATGTTTAAACTCCATATGCTGAATTTTTAAACCTTTTTAACCATTTAAAATTAATGCATTTTTGGCTTAATTACGATCAACATAAAAATTAACCCTCTGAGCCCACTTCCAACTTCAAGAGTATGCAAACTTCGGCTTCATAAAGTAAACTTTCTTTCTTATTTAAACTTCTGAGTGCTTGCTTTTATCTGTTTAAAATAAAAATTCAAAAAAACTTAAGCCATATAAAAATAGTCCAACAGAAAATGAAATGCAAATAAAGTCTTGGATGAAAATAAATATGAAATTGAAAATGTGTATAATCCCCAGCTGCGATTTATATTTATTGTGAGCTTGTCAAACAACTTTTAATAGGAAAGAATAATATAATGTTTAACCTTTTTAAATATTTGCATTATTTATTGGATGATTGATTCAACATATGTGGATACATTTTCCTCTCTGTTCTTTGGCAATGAAAAAATCCATGCAATAATGGTTAATAAAAAATCGGAAGTAAGGCCTGCTCTGAAGAGTGCTCGACACTCATCTGATTTATTTCGAGTGGTGACTCTGAATTGGAATGCATGGAATCCACTCGAACAGGATATGGATGAAGGTACTCACCCGCCTGTTGTCAGGATATCCAAAAAGCCAGCGATTGCCATGGCAAAATGGGAGTAATTGGCCTGGCAAATGTCCGCCACTGGAGTCGAAGATGTCTTTAGTGGCGGCAGGTCCTTGCTGCTCATTTGCCCGTGACCAGCACAGATAACCAGGATGGGTATATAGTAGGGTCCAGGACATCGGCCAAGATAGGCATCACAAAAGGACGGCTGCCTGCCAGCGCCAGAAACGGGGGAGGGACCCGCAGAATTAAATCATTCGATAAGATTATGCGTACAATCTCGGGTTCCGCAGGACTCATCTACCCCCAGCCATTACTATGCAAATTTATACCGAGTCCATCCCACAGGACTGTTTTTATTAAATTCCTCGTGGCCATCGGACCCCCAATGTCCTGGCTAATGACGCTCAAAAGCGGGCTAATGAGTCAATAAGGCAATTTGCCAGGGAAACCTCAACAGCGTCCATGTCCTGCCACATGCATGCCCCAAAGTTGTTATGCCACTTAATTACTTTAATATGACGTTTTGTGTCCTGTGTGTGTGTTTTGACAGTCGAAGGGGAATCCTCTCGAGCCAGCCAGTCCTGTTCTGTCGCTTGTTGTTTTGCCAGGCACTTTGACACCGGCAAGCCCAGGACATGATGCCTTCTGAGGCCTGGACCTGGACACCTGCCTACACAAGCCAGGGCCAATGTCAATTACTCGCCGGGCAATTGTAATTAATTTTCAGGTGTGTGCTCTGCAGGCCGGAAAATGAAAACAAATACATATCTTTGAACTACACTTTGGGGAAGTAATTTCCTCCTGACCAATTTTCTAAACAACTCAAAACAAAGTGATTGGGATTGGAGTTTGGCAATTCAACTTGGAGAGAACTTTGAACATATCCTGGAAATTCTGCATTTTAATTGCATTCTTCTTGCTTTCAATAATTGTGAGTTCATAACAAAAGTTTGTCTGAGACCACAAATTTTCATATTCAAATGAGAAATATGATTGCAGGAAAAGAAAAGAGAAAATATGCATTTTTCCTGAGAAGTTCAAGAGTCTTTGTTGATTACTTTCTAAGTGGATTTCTTAATATAAGTTTCTGTGAGATGCCAGAGAAATTATTGGATTTTTTAGAAGGATAATAAAGAATTTAACTAAAACAACATTTATTTCAGAATCAAATAAAAAACATAATATGATTCTGAAATATATTATTGCCTTTACCAAAACTCTCTCTTTTCTCAGGCCAATCGAGTGGCGGGAAGACTTAAGGCCCTTCAGGAACACTTAAAGGCTGATCTCTCTTTATACTTACTAGCCAAAAAAAATAGAAAACCATTCACTGTCGCTCGTATAAATGTACTTACACATGTTGAGCGGCTAGATAGATGGAGGAGCACATAATGGCTGGGATCATTTATCAAATATCCTTTGTGTCTGCCAGGCAAACATTAATCTAAGCGCCGTGCGAGTGGGTTAAGCCATCGGTTCGAGGACTCTGCCAAAAGCCACCGAACGAAACTGCTTGAACAGCCCTCGAACAGCCATTGAAAATGGCGCTGCCACAATATATTTTGTGTTAAGTAAGATTGCTCTTAGCTCTTCGCTCTTTTGGCCCCGCAACTCGAATGTCAGGCCAAAAAGTTTCAGTTTCAGTTTCGTTTCGTTTCGGTTCGGCCTTTAGTTTCAAGGACACACGCCCGCATATCCACTTGGCACTAATCCCCGACAGCAGACGCTGGGACCCGTCATTTTTAACACATTACACATACGCCGTGTGGGCCGCGTCATTGTTTGACTTGCCGTCGCGTCTTAAACGTTCGATTTCAGCGAGCAAACGTGACGATGTTAACGGGATATTACACTCGAATAGCAAAATAAAAGCGGGATAAATAGTTGGCCATATATTTAAGCACTACTTAAATCTGAATCTGAATTGAATCAGTAATCAGGAGGAGGCTTAATGGGTAATTACCTGAGGTAATTATTTGCAGGAAAACTCGCAGGAAAATCTGCTTTAAAGTGTCATCATAAAGCCTGAACATCCTTTCAGTTTGTTTTTCTCCTGTGCCGAAAAAGGATATATGTGTATATATCGAATGCCTTGTCACATCTGTTGGCCCTACACAAGCTGTGACATGCATACTAATTAGGGCGTCCTTTCGGGTCCTGGAAGGCGCTTAAAACGGCTTTAGTCGGGAAAGCGCCGAATAATAAACCTAATCAGCCGTCAAGTCGAGTTCCTAAGGCTTACGTTGGAAATTTGAATTTGAATTAGAATTTGAATGCAAACTGTTTTGCGAGCGCGACGCAATTCGAGTTGGAAAACTGCTGGCAGTTGGCAGCTGCTAATTTAGTACTTAACCAGCTAGCATTATTTTCCACTTTTCCGTTTTCCCGTTTTCCATTTCCCGGAACCAATTCCCTGCCTGTCCATCAAACAATTATGCCAGTGAAGTGCAGAATTAATACAACTGCAAAGCCCGCGTGTGTACTATGTATGTGGGTGTGGGTGGAGTTTTTGACGAGAGAGACATCCTTTTTGGTGTCCTTTAAATGCATGTGTGCCACTCTACCACTCCCCCTCTATCCTCACCCTTTTGTTTGTGCAGCTGATGTTTCCAACGAGAGCAGAAAAAAAGTTCGATGGCGCCTCGTTTTCCCGAAAAAGAGCAAGTCATCTAACGTTGGCCAACTCCCCGCCGCATCCTTTTTTGGGCCCGCAGAGATTTATGAAATCGAAAAACTTGCAACACTCTCGCTCTGTGCCAAGGTAAACGAGTTTCCCGTGTTTTCATCGCTTTTATTTGGAAAAGAGTCATAGAACTAATTGAAATGGGGCGAGGATCCCGCAGGGGCTTTATTGGGCAGCTGGCCAGAAGTTTAGAAAACGTTTCGTGATTTATAGGTGAAGAGGTAGCTTTAAGTCCCTGAATGCGGCACTTCGAGTCATGCATCTTAATGGGCTAACCACAGGCCACTAAGCCACTGGAATGCCATTCAAAAGCTGCTCAGCAATTCAAATCCAGTGTGAGGGGGCGTAGTGCTATGATGAGATGCTGGACTGGACTTGGGGCAATGAGTGGCCTGCAGTTTGATTTATGCGCCCTGCACTTTTGACAAAGTGTTTGCCATTCGACGTCTGTCCCTGGTCCCAGCTCTCCATCAGCTGCCAGGATTCAGTCAACTGAGAGAGAGAGACTAGAGATAGCAATGGCAGGTTGCTGGAATTGCAGTTTACACAAAAATACCCTTCAAAGAGAATTTATGATGTGATTTGTTCGAAAATAATAATTATTATTATTTACCAAATAACCATAAAAAGCAATTCTGCTCAAAGAAAAGCGTTTTATTCGAGTCCAACTGACGCGAGTCATATTTCATTTTCCCACAACTTTTGTAATGATTTTTCTCTTTACTTCAACAGCTGCGCCCAAGCGGCGTATACGTAATAAAAAACTTTTAGGCCATTACAGAATGCAAAAACTTGTGAAAAAAACGCCAGATAGATAATAGTACTTACAGTCTATAGAATAAAGCGGATATTAGGCCGGATATATGGCATTCCGGGGCAAACCTGGACCCCGAATAGTGGTACCCTTTAAAAGGGCATGTGTGTTCTGGCGAATGCCAACTTCCGGGCAATGGCATTGACTTTGCGATTGCCCATTGTCGTCGTCAGCAGCTGCTCCTCGGGCTCTTTGCTGCTGAATGTTGAATCCTCGGGGCGGTCTGAGGAGGAACTCTGCTCGTGCATGGATACGAAATGGTCCTGGGAACGGCCACATCCCTGCGATGCTTGAGTTTTTCGCTTGCCTGCTTACATTGAATTATGTTGTGTTGTGTTGTGTTGTGTATACACAATAAACACACAAAGTGTGTTCTTTTTCCAGTGACTCCGCACTCCACCTGAGAGAGAAATGCAATGGCAGGATGTTCAGTGTACAGTGCGTCACATTGTGTTATTATCAAGAGATAAGAAGTTCCTCTTCATGGCTGTCCTCCTCTCCCATCCATTTTGTTGCGGAAGTTTTCGCTGCTTTTGACAAGGAAACTTGTCCGACATAACAAAAGGAAAACTGCCGAGAGAGAGAGGAGAAACTTATTGGTCACTCAGAAACCACAAAGTGGGTGTGTTTGTGTGTTTGTCTGTGATGAAAACTGCTGGCAACTTTATGTCGAACAATGGAAAGAATATAATTAAGTTCTTAAGATGCTGGATGCTGCTGCACCCAGTTTGATGGACTGACTGGCATTCCCCGGACATCACCTGGGGGAAAAAAATAAGAGAGAAATTAAATGAAATGCCAATCAATAAACCATCCACTCGACTGATCCCTTAATGCAGCCGACGAACCGCAATGATTAATGAAAAATCGCTAATTAAATTTGCAAACAATGGTGGGACTAAGTGTCAGTAATTACTCTTATTAGGGCCATTTCCCGGAGAGCTCCGAGTGGGAAAACTCATTGTCGAGTGGCATTAAAATGAAAATGCAATGAAAATGAGGGCGAGGGGGATGTGGGAGTAAAAATAAATCCTTGCCGGCGAGGGGAGGCACTGACATTTCCCCAGGGAGTCGAATCTCTCTCTTTACTTGGCATGACCCACTTTTCTCCTTCTCCTCCTCTCTCTCTCGCACACACTATACCCTTCTCTTTTTGCTCATCCAACTTTTAATTTGTGAAATTTTGTTGCAGATTTTTTTTTATTTGTTTGATGATTTCTGTTGTTGTTCTGCGCTTTAGTTTGCTTTCTCTTCAAGTTCCGAGAAGAGTTCTGCAACTGTCGAGAGAATAATTTCCCAGCTATTAGGATATGCAAAGCCCTTTAGGAATTTTCAAAGCACAGGAAAAAAATATTTTCAAATACAAGAAAGGTAGTTTTATTTCCTAGAAAGCAAGATATTATTTAGAGGAAAGGATCAAGGAAAAATTAATAAATAAATGAAATTATAACGAAAACTTCGAAGTCAAACGGAAAGCTCTTTTTCCGAGACTAAGCGGTTCTTTCTACACTGCAAATCTACCTTAAAAATATACTATATCATATATTAGAATTGTAATACACAATTTTTTTGTTCAGTGCCTTAAGTTTAAAGGGAAAAACCCAACACTTTGGCATCTATTCCCCAACTTCATTAACCAAGCGACAGGCAATCAAAATCGAATCAAATCTCGCCGTCTAGTTTCCACACAAGTGATTAACTTTGATCCGGCCGAGTTTTCATGTTCAGTGAGTCGGTCACTTAGCCAGCCAGTCAGTCGGTCGGGTTGGTCAGGAATCTGGAATCAGAAAATTTCACTCGATGATAAACGAGTGGAAATGCGCTGGCGCCGTCGCTGAAGTGGCCCTCTGGCTGGCACGGGACTTGGCCAAGCATATTGTTGGCCATCAAAAATGACAAACAGAATTTCCATCGATGAAAATGTTTGATGTGCAAATCCCCAGAGATTTTCCAGCCCGCAAAACACACACACACACAATGCAAGGGTAGCGGGGTAGAAGAGGGAGGGGGGCTTGCTCCATTTTCATTTACAAATCGTGTGCGAAAATTGTGGAAAGCTTTATGTCTCTCAGCCAAATGGACTCGCATGTCTGACTTGCTGCCATTGCCCCTCAGCATGTTCCCTTTTCCGGGCTTTCCATGGGTTGCCGGGGATTTCTGGGGGTTTTTTGGGGGTTTCTGGGGGCTTCCCCTTGGTCTTCCGCCTTAAACGACGCGCATTTAGTTCCACATCAACGGCAGCTGACAATGTATTTTCGCCGCTTTTAGACAGCCGTAAAATATTTGCGGCAATCACCGAAACCACCATGGAGTTACACTTTTCTATTTTATTTTTTTTTTTTTGGGGTTACATGAGGGATTGAGCACAAAGTGTCTGCAATTTCCGCCTGGATATTAAAAATGCGGCAGCGAAATTGAAATATTCGTGGGCTTACCTAGAGCAGCTCCTGGAGATGTCGTCTCCACATCCACATGCTGCGCCAGCGGCTTAAGCCATAAATCTTGGCCTAAGCTTGAGCCGGAGCTGGAGCTCACGGACTCATGTGCGGCGGGTCGGATGGACTCCTTTCCCTTAATGGCCGAAAACAAATTTATTTATTTAAAATTATCCCCGAACAAAGTCTGCTCTTTGTCATTGGAAAAGCCAGCGGGGCAAACGGGGAAAATTTATGCAAACTCTGGCAAAAACAGAAATAGAATGTAAACACTCGAAATTGAATTTTAATAACAGAGCGCCAGCAAAGGCAAATCAAATGAAATATTTAATGAGACATTAATACGCCGTAAACTCGTTTCTAATTAGAGTCGACACTGGTCGAGTGTTTGTAATTTCGGTTTGCGCCTCTCTGTTTTATTTACATCGAAATAAAAGCAGATTCACGAGGGTGGAAGTTGTGGATGACTGACTGCTGCTGCTGCTCCACTTCAGGCTGCTGCTCATATTTGAATTTATATTAAATTTTGATGTGGCCTTCATTTTAAATTCAAATCAATGGAAAAATCTGCTTCCCTCGCAGCTAATCAATATTTTCAAAGCAATAGCTGAGGAGAATTCTTAACAGGAGCTTGAAAGAAATGAAATGCAACCACAAGACTGGGAACTATGTAAAATAAATAGTTCTTGTTTAATGTTTACTCCTCTCTCACTCTTTGCACAGCTGCGCCCATGTGGCGTATACGTAATAAAGTCCTGCGGCCGCCACATGCAACAACTTCCAATCAAAATGGCAAACAGCTTGTGCATCCGATGAACAAAGCGGATAATGGGTGGCAACTTTATAATCCATGCCAGCAGAACAGCAGAAGTTATCAGCGGAAAAGATACACACCCACGAAAAGCACTCGCAGAAAGGATGTGACACAACAAGTCAAGTTAATTGCTGTTGCAATCAAAATAAATTGCCAGCAAGAGTTATAGTTGGTAAAAGTGCCAGATTCCGGCTACTGATTCTGACAGGCAATTAGCTGTGGCCAAAAGAGTGGACCAAATAGGGTTTTGAGTCTTTTACTTAAAAGAGTATACTCTAAAATGTATAAAATATTAATGATTTATGCAAATAAAAGTAAAATTCCTATAACATGCCGAAAAGAGAGAAAAATAGATAATATATTTCAAAACTAAGACCACTTTTCACTCCCAATTGATACCATTAAACTTTTATTACTGTCTCACTTTCCAAAACAGCATAAATGCACATCATAAGCAAGCATTTAAGCCAGAGAGATATCCTTGGTCCTTTGAGCCACCCTGGAGTCCCTGGAGTGGCTATAAATATAACCCAGCAGCCAGGCTACAACATGCTAAAGTGCCTGCATGCTAATCTATTACACAATTGCAGACTTATCCCTGCTCTCCGACTTCCGACTGTGGCAGGTATTTTATCCTTGGAATGGCCAGGACACAGGACACAGAGCAGCAGTCGAGAGGAATGCAGTAGCTCATCAAATATTTATGGCCAGAGAGCAGTCCGATGTCCGGCATTGCTTTGATATGCAAAGGCAGCCAGACGAGGGACATCCTTGACAGGCGGGAATTTAATTTGTCTGTTGCCACCGACGGCAAACGCGTGTTCGGGGGCTTAAAGCTTATGAATAAAATGCATTTAATAACTGCTGCTGACCTAATTTATGCAGTTCCGCCCTCAGGTCATTTGCATTTGGATTGCACCCTGAACCCGAACACGAATCCCGGCTGCTTGAGGGCACAGTTCACGCTTCGTTTCAATTTGCACTCAATAGGTATACAGGACACACTCTGTTCACTCCACTTATCTGGTTAACCTGGGGTGTGAGGCCGCCAGGATACGCCTCTTTAAACGCACATAAATTTCCATTATCCAGGCGTGAATTGTGGTCATTGTTTGAGCACGTACAGCATTTCCACTTTCCACTTTACTCTTTGTCTGCGGCCAAAATGGGCCCGACAATAAAATGGTTAACATCCTTAAGAGCCAAAAGGAAGCCCAACGCCTGCGATGAGCCATCATTTCCAGAAGTAGTCACATTGCATCAGTGTCAACACATAGCAGACTTTATTTCACGCCATCTGCCGATTGTTTAAACGGACAGACAGCCGGCCAAACGAAGTCATTGCCAATTCCAATTCCAATTCCCTCCGGCTTGGGACGACTCCCAAAATGCTAACTCATGGCAATTATAATGCCCCAGAGTGGCGGAGACACGTTGAGCCCAGTTTGGGGGGGGAACCTAACCGAAAATTATGCCACGCACAGAGAGAGAGACTATATACTGGGCAAAAATCTATCAACATTTCTATAAAATTTCAAATAAAATATTCAAGTTATAAAATTAACAAGCGCTTTATTTTTCAAGTGCATTTCCATCTTCTGCCTTGCATTTAGAAGTTAATATTACTCATACGACATGTGGACTCATCTGCTCAACAAAAGTTGAAGGAAATTTAAACAAAGTCAACCCACTATTCATGATTTATGCTTTAAGTCCAGGTGGGACAGGTAAACAAATTGACACAAACTTTCTGGGAAAGTTATGTGTGCTCTTTCCATATGGAAAACTTTGTTAAATGTACATTTTGTTTACAGTTTCTAAAAATATAAATTAAACCAACTCCCACATTGAAGGTGTTTTTCTATTTTAATTGAAAATATATTTGTATAATTATTATATTTATTTAAGCTTAAGAAATCTTGTTAAAGGATAAATGACATATGCTCTCTGATATAAAAGCTTTAACTAGCTTCTGGCTTACATTAGTGTGAGAAGCAAAGTTTTATTATTATCCTTACTATACTATGTTATATATAATCAATTATCTTTATTAAATATAATAATACCTCAACAATCCCCTTTTATAAAGAACAATGTACCTTTTTTCCAGGGTTTTCCCTTAGTGTAGCCCCTGAATGCCTGCATACCTATCACTATCAGCTAGTCCTGGCCGTCGGGTGCCTTGCACATTTCCCAAATTAACCTGGCCGAAAAGCAGCCAACACGCACATCTGTACACCCAAACGAGGGGCGTTAGTTTAAGCGGCTTGCGTGTTTCACAACCGCCGTGCCTATGTGTGTGTTAGCCATTTCTATTGCCCATCCATGTGGGCGTGAGCCGCACGCAGACACCAAGCCGCCTGTGAGTGTCACGTTTCGCCAGCCGAAAACATTCGCTGTGAGTGAGTGGCATACGCAAAACATAACAAAACAAAATGAAAACCAGGCCAAAAACCCACTGACACATAAACATATAGTATAGTAGTGTAAATACATGGTCAATGACTTCATTTGGATAGTTTCCAGCCATTGAAATCCGTTTATTTGCACCGAACAATCAAACGGAGGACGTTCGGCTCTGTTTTTGCAGCCATTAAAATCAATTGCCCGTCAGGCATATGTCTAATTATGGCACATTCAATGGGGAACAGTAAACAGTAACCAGAAAACAGTAACCAGTAACCCGTAGCAAGTAACCCGTAAACCCGTAAACCCGCAACCCGTAACCAAAGTAACCCTGGAGCAGCCAGAGAAAGCGGGTGCAAACCCAATTGGCAGCCTCGGTGGACATGTAAAACTCAATTACGCGGCTGCAGTTGCCTTTCCGCCAACAACACGTATGCGATTCTCCGTGTCCTGCCGCTGACATTCCCGTCAGCCAGCCACTTGGTGGCCATAATGTGCGGCCAGCGTAGCCAGGACCCAACCGCAGTGCACTGGCAGAAACACGGTCTTAAACAATGCATGAATGGAGCTGTAAAAATGGGAATTATTGAATGGATATGTAAGGAAGAAAAAGTACATTTTAAAAAGGAATAAAAAGTGCATTAAATATCAGTAAAGCAACTGATGAAGATGTCTTGCAGTAACTTTTGGCTTTGCAAACCACAACAGAAACCAAGTTAATGTCAAGAGCCAGTGCTTAACACAAAAGTGAAGTCATTTACTATTAAACAACCATTTGCCTCATCAAAAGTGTCACTAAAATGTATCAGGAAAGGATTCTTACTGAGGGAGACCGATGTTTGTATACCCTTAAAGTTTGCTTTAGGATCAGGGAGCAAAATTTTGAACGATTATAAGCTAAAAATATAATAAATTCAATTCGGATAACTTTTTTTAATGCTAGTTTGAGTTGGATTAACAAATAAACAAATTAAATTTACAAGTAAAATATTAAAATCTTTTTAGAATTTTTGACAATTTTAACGATTTTAACTCCTTATAAAATTTTGTCAAATTTTGTCAAATTTCGTACAATTTTGCCAAATTTAGTAAAATATTTTGTTCCTTGTCAGATTGACTTGGATTGTAAATGCTGATCAAGAATATAAATGATTTATGGGGTAGGAAATGACTCCTTCACTGTGTTTTCTGATTGTGACCACATACCCTGCCAGGGTAGAAATATAGACAATTAAATTTTCATTTGGAAATTCACATTATTTCGCTTCTGTGTAGAACTAGGACTAACAGCAGCAGCAGCATCAACGCACCGCAGAAGCATCATCATCAGCAGCAACATGAAAAGCAATGGCGCTGCCTTGTTCGCCATCTTTCTCTGTGGCTTTAACCAGCTACTGGCGTTGACTTGGCTAACATTCTGCGGCTTGTAACTTGTAAGCCAGAAACGACAAGGAGCCCAAAACCCGTAGCTGATAATGATAATGATGATGACGCCTGCTCCGGCTCCGGCTCTGGTTCTGATTCTGGTTCTGGCGTTAGCTCTGGGAACATTTGCCAAATCAATTTAGGACATGCGGGTGTGGTCTTGGCCCCGCAAAAAATATCACAAATGGAAATTGGCTCTTAAAGTGGCGGCAACAGTTTTTCAGTTTCCAGTAAGGATAAAGATTCGCTGGAAAAAATATGCTGCCTAACTCCAGGCGCTTGGCTTAATGACTCAACTGCCTGCCTGCAAAACCGATGATGCTGCTGCCGTTTTGTACGGTTTGTTTGCCTTTGTCAACTCAACCGTTGTTTGGTTAAATAAAAAGGGAAACTCATTACCCCAGCCTCGAACACAGATGACGCCATCCGTGGGCTGCCACGCCCCCCTTCAAAATGTTTGTGCATTCGGGCGGGCAGTGTGATTATTTGCATGCACCGTGCACTGCGCTGAGCAAACAATGGCCAATGAAGACGGAAAAGGGGAAACGAACCGTTATTGCCACACAATCTCGGTGTGCAAATATTTGGTCTGTATAAAAAATCGCACTTTCACACAAACACAAACGGAAAGTACATACAATTTTTCGGCAAAAGGGGTGGAATGGAAGGTGGGTGGGGATCCGAGCCCCATTTATTGATTTCATTTAAAAACACACACACCAAAAATCTGCAGCTGGCTTTTAAGCAATGAAACAGAAACATTGATACAGTCACTATAAGTTTCTATAGGGTTTACACATGGGATTTTGTGCAACGTAAGCGGATTTTAATTCAATGAGTTTGGTATCTTAAATAGTGATGTGACTTATTGTTTAACTTAAAAGGAAATATTTGCGTGTAAAATGCTATCAAAGTCTATAGTTTAAAGATTAAAAATATTTATTTAAAAAGTTAAATAAATAAGGAAAGACCTATAATAAAAGGTTGTTTATCCATCGACATGTTTGCAGGAGTTTTAGGTATGTAAAGCTATAATTTATATTCCTAACAATTATCTTAATTAAATTACCTTTAGTTTAACTTTTAATTTTAGACAAAATTGATTCGGGAATACCTTTAAATTTTTATTTTCCGTGCAAACTTATGAGCCGAGATCAAGGCCGGTTCAGTTGCCATAATAAATTTATAACAAATGACATTGGGCAGTCAAATAAATGGGGACCTATTAGTCCGAGGCTAGGCCACAGGCACTGACCATTTAAGCAACTGAATGCCAATTGAACGCTCACACACTCACACTCACAGAAGGATGTGGCAGGACGACGACGGACATGAAATATTATTTCCTCGAGAGAGAGCGGAACGGGAAGTCCGTAATGTGGAAGATGTATAAATAGTTTGATTTAGTGCCGCTGCAGCAGCAGCAGCAGCAAAAACCAACGACTGGAGGCAAAAACCGCAAGGACACGGCCTGATAACAAGGGCTCCACCGATCAATTATTGCCCCATGACGGCTGCTGGCATGTAAACAAGCCAGTGAACGTGCCATTAATTACTTTCAATCAAATAATGCCAAGAGACCGCCATGCCGGAGTCACACGCAGGATAAATCAGTTGGACACATGTATAAATTACGCCACGGAACTCCTTCATACATACCTTGACCTTTGAGTCGGTCCTCTGACAATTTAACAAACAGATTTGGTCCATTAATGACGCAAGAATGTTTGCCAGACAAGCCGGAAAGGTTATTTTACGGCTGCTCCTGCTGCTTGCTCCACGAATGCGCTATTAAAGTGACAGTTTACGCACCGGCAGATTCTTGTGACATACGCACGAGCCATTACCGGCAGCGTGGGGCTACGAATCCACCAGAAATCATATATATGACCATTAAATCGCACATAATAAAGGGTGCAGAGCAGTTAAAGTGCCTTTAGGGTCCGTAAAATCAGCGAGTTAGCCTCATTTTTACGGCCCCCGAGCAACATTGTGAATGTAAACAGAGAGAGAGAGAGATCTGGATGATTAGCGACTGGTCGAGCTTATCGGGCGATTCACTCGCTTTATATTCTGTATATTTCTTGCATTTATTGTATTGTATTTCAATGGAGAACTAAGTTGGCCTGCATACGGTATAGTATATGTATAATCAATGCAATATTCTTCACAATCTATCTTCCAGGCGCAGTCGCCGCTATTTGTATGTTTAGGTGTGAGTTGGTTTATGTGTTTATGTGTTGCTGCTGCTAGCATTATCGCGATCTCTAGTGTGTAGTCTCAATTATGATCTCGTGCGTGTCCAGATCGGGCACGGCGAACTTCATCGGCAAATAGTCGTCGGGATGCATGTGAGACATCTGGTTCACCTCCATTTGGGCCCGTTCGTGGTCCTCATGGCACTTGCTCTCGTGTTTCTCATAGTCGGCGAACGTATCGAAGATGGCCCGACACACCATGCACTCGAAAAAGCTTCTGCAAAGGAGGGAAAATGTGATTATTTAATCAAAGTTTGAGGTAGGTCTGATTTATCTCTGCCAAAGCCAGGAATTAGCTTCAAATACTCACGGTTTCTGCTCCGCTTCAAGCCGCTCCCTGGCCAGGGCGGCCGCCGCCTGTATAGAGGCGGCCACGTCCACATCGACGCCCTCCTTGATGTGCGACTGCAGGTGGCGCTTGAAATTGGACAGCTGGGTGAAGCCCTTCTCGCAGTAATTGCACTGATAGGGCTTGGCATTGAGGTGGCCCAGCTTGTGCTTCTTGAGGTTGACCAGCTGGGAGAAGTACCTGCCGCAGCGCTGGCACCGGAACGGCTTCTCGCCGGTGTGTGTCATCTTGTGGCGCTTCATGTTGCTCTGCTGCGTGAAGGACTTGTTGCAGAAGTTGCACGTGAACGGCCGCTCGCCGCTGTGGACCGCATAGTGACGCTGGAGGTTCACCGCCTGGGCAAAGGCCTTCGAACAGATATTGCACACGAAGGGCCGCACATCGTTGTGCACCTTCATGTGCCGATCGAGGTTGCCCGAGTTGCAGAAGCTCTTCGCGCACAGCTTGCACTCGTAGGTGGTCTTGTTGTGGTTGTGCACCTCCTGCCGGTGCAGCGTCTGGTCCCGCTTACTCTTGAAGGTCTGCAAGGGAGCATTTACAGGGTTAATCGGGCCAAAAAGTGGGCCGTCGGCACAGACTTACGCGGTCGCAGCGCTTGCAGCTGAACTGATTGGCCACTGTCTCATCGAATTCTACCTCCATGCCCGCCATGCTGGCTACCACATCGATCCGGTCCTACAATGGGTTCATTCCCTACAATGGGCTCATTGGTTAAGTGCTTTTCTAGGCCAAAAACTCACTTTGATTAACTAATTCTGTAATTCTGTAATTTTTCGCGTCTAGAAAAAGTCATATGGTGGCCTAGAGTGCCCAGGCACTCATACGGAAAATACCGAAAATACCGCTTCTGAATTATTATGGGCAGCACTGGGTGCTGATCTTCGGAAACATGGGCAGCATTGGGTGCTGAATTGCGCACATGGGCAGCACTGGTCGCTCATCGATTTAGTGTGCCCGTATTCAAATTTTGGGATTTTTTAGGGGAAAACAGCCAAACTGGCATCTGGCCACACCTTCTAGTAACAATAAAAATAAATAAAATAGAATTAATTGCGGAAAAGTTGGTTTGTTTACCGCCATGGCCACCTACTCGAACCAGCACTGGCTGCTCTCGCACATCCGGAACTCGTTCATCTCCACGGACGACACGGGCATGTGCGAGACGGTGATGCTGAGCGACGACATGCCAAAGCACTATTTACGCAAATACGGGAATTCCGGAGCCGCGGATCACGGCCACAGGCGGCCCCAGAAGCCACCGCCCACCGGCGAGGGCGGGCCGGCACCGGAGCAGCGGAATATCCGGCAGGCGGACACGCCGTTCCAGGAGGCGGACTTTGTGTGCTACCCGGGGCTGGACCACAGCGACGACGAGGAGGAGTCCACGCACTCCTTCGACATCCAGATGTACCCCGAGGTGGGCGCCCATCGCTTTCGCTCCAACACTGCCCAGAAGCTGGAGAAGCTGGACATTGCCAAGCGCCGGGCGGCGCGGATCAAGAGCGTCAACTACCAGGAGCAGGTGCAGCCGCCCGAAAGCGAGGACTTCTTCAAGCGCAAGGAGGTGCCGCCGGCCAGGAAGTCAGCCAAGAGCAACGAGGACGAGCTGTCGGACGGCGGCGTTCAGAGTCAGCTCACCGAGCAGCTGGCCAAGAGCCCAAAGCAGACGCAGAACCGCTTCATTGACTTTGCCCGCTTCGACGGCACCTCGCAGGTGGGCATGCAGACGAAGCGGATCAACGTGTATCTGAATATGCTTCCCGAGCCGGATCGCAACTATCCGCTCAAGATCTGCGTCATAGCCACTGCCAAAATTCAGGAGGTGATCGGTTTCGTCTGCTACAAGACCTCGCTCCAGTACCCGGATGTTCCTTTAAAGTCCCTGCAGCACTACGCCCTGTACATGACGGAGGACAACGACGACATGGAGGACTTTCCGCCGCTGGACAATCGCGAGCCCTGCTCCAAGTTCGGCTTCTCTCACCTCACGCTGGCGGAACGTCGTCCGCTGGCCCCCGTGACGAGAGTCGACTACCACGGCCAGCTGGGCACCAAATCCATGACTTCCGAGGAGGACAAGGCAGCGCTGGCCGAGGCGGCGGTCAAGGCTCTGCAGAATATCAATCTGAATGGTGGGACAACCGATCCGGGAGGTGCAGGCGGAGGAGGAGGAGCCAGCGGGGGAGGAGGAACAACAACAGCAGGAGCAGGAGACGACAGTCCAAACGACAATGTAAAGGAGTACGAGAAGCGCCTGCTGAACCACAACGACATGTTGGAGGCGCCCATGCATCGCACCTTCCGGCTGAACATCATCGACAAGCGCTTCTTCAAATCCGACGTTGTGCTGGGCATCTCCGGCGAGAGAATAGAGATTGATCAGTACAAGAACGCCAAGTTCTGGCCGCAAAAGAAGCCCGTTTCCACGTCCATCGATCTGGTGGCCCACTGCGAGATCGTGGAGCGACGCCAACTAAAGGCGCTGCTACGCATCTGGCTAAAGTCCAACACCTCGTCTTCGCCTTCCTTCACCACCGGCTGCACTTCGGCGCCGATCAATGCCAGCGTTACCACTCTAAACACGGGCTCTTCCAGCGCCGCCGGCATCGCTCACTCGCCGAGCAGTTTCGGCCACACGTCCGGCTTCTTCACGAGCAGCAATATTCGCTTTAAGCACTACGACTTCGACACGGACACCCACACGGCGGACCAGATTCACAACAAGCTTAACTGCATCCTGGAGATGCGATCGAGCGAGCTGCGGCGCGAGTTCCTGCTGCAGCGGGAGCGCAAGCTGGAGAAGCGACAGCTGAAGTTGTAGTATTTATTCCTATGGCGGCGGCTGCTGCTCGTGTGCCTAGCAGGCGGGTTACTGCCACTGCCACGCCCCCGCCCACACCGAAGCCCCCGCCACCGCCACCGCCACAGCCTCCTGTTCGATAAGTTGTATTAGTTGCTAACTAAAGATTGTGTTACACAAATGTTTGCCTAGCCCGTAAGTATTTATTGAACTCACCCCCAAAAAAAACAAAACAAACTACAAAGCCTGGTCCTCAAAAATAAAAGCAAAACAAGTAAAAAATCCTCAAACGCTTTGTATCTATGAAATGTATCTGCGGCTTTGGCTTCCGCGATTTTCAGGCGTTTTGCATGCGATTTGGACGCGTTTTCAGCCGCATCGTATCTCTCGCTTTGCGTTTATTTCCGCTCGCTCTCGACATTGCAATTGCAATTGCATTGTGCCTCTAATCAATGTGCAATTAATCTAACCGACGCCCCAGACGGGGACGGGCCTAACGGTGGCTGTATTATAAGCTGTAGGTTTATTTTTAGCCTCGCACAATGTCAGCTGTGTGTGGAGTCGAGAGTCGAGACTATAGCTTAACTGCCGTTAGCCGATTGTTGCATGCGCATGCTACAAGCTGCTACAAACATACAACAAGCGATTGTAGCCGCCTGTTCTAAGGCCAAGGTTGACGACTCGAAATCACGCCAAAAAGCTCGCGACATCTGAGGCCATTCGACTGACGATGATGATGATGATGATGCTGCTGCTGGCGTGACCAAATCGAGGCAAACTTTACACGATCTAAGGCAGCAAGTGAATCACTCAGCTTTGGGAGAGATTCCAGCAATTCCCCGAGGAAGTGAGACCTAGATTCTAGCTTCAGTATATGTCTAACGCCGATCTCAAATGGCCGATAAAAAACGAAATATATAAAAGGAAAACGCCTTTTAACATGTTCAATATGTCCAGCCTGCCGCGGGGTTAAATGATTTATGCCTAACTGGCGCAGCCTTGGCAGAAACTCTGTATCCCATTCTTTGCAGAGACAAATTTGAATATCGCAGGCAATTTGTCAAATGCAGCGATATATGTACATATGCATTTTATAGATAGATCGACAAGTGCGTTGCCTTCGAAATTGTGTGTGTTGTGAGACTGCATTTCACCGCCAACACAATGCAACATAATTATCAGCTAATTTGCCTAAGTGAATGCAGCAGAAACAGCTTAATTTTAGACAAGGATGCGCCTGCGACTTTAGCTAATTGAAAGTCAATAAATGCATTTCAGGGGCCGCCACAACCTTGACATTGAAAATGAATGACAAACAACGAAAAGTTCAACTCGATATGAAAGTTGCCGATGCTATATGCTATATGGTATCATATATATATATAGTATCTGGGTATCTGGGCACCTGGGTAGGCGGGGCAAGAAACTCGGCACGCATGTGAGCGGATTTTCACTGAGAAATATACACACAAAAGTGAGCGGACCTCGGTCGTTGTCAATTTATCAATTGCATAAAATAATAGGCCTAGGCGCATAATTTAATGTCGCGTTTGTTTGCCATTTTCTGAAGGCCGTCACACATACTCTATACTTCATATGAATATATATATATATAACATATATCTTTCGCATTGGTATTCTATGCCTGAGCATGCAGATTGATCGCTGGAAATTGCATTTTCTGCCTGAGTCACGCAACCGGAGCTCGAGTTCGATTCGCAGTTAATGATAGCCGAAAGATATGGCTGCTAAACTTCCAATTATTCGTACTTATGAGCAGTTCATAACCAGCATTAAGTTATCAGCGATCGTATGGCTTTTTAAGTCAACACTTTCAGGTAAATACACTGCCGTTTTTGCTGTGGGAATTTTAATGGTTTTCCCGGACAATTAATTGAGTTGTTGTTTAGAAATTTATGGCATATTCCACAACGGTAACTTGCATGCTGCAAATTGCTAGAATTATTCTACGATCTCAGGCTCCCTTTCGGATTAAAGTTTATGTGTTATTTTTCTTTGGCTGGAAACAAACTTGCAGGCCATAAACGTTATGTCGGTCTTTTCATTATTATGGCCATTACATTTTGCACATACCAAAGACCCAGAATCCGGGGACCCGGAGACCAACCCACACGGAGACAGGCGTTGCCCCAATGCGTTGCACGCACCAAAATGTTGAAAAAATATAAATAAAAGACAAACAAAAAGTTTACAAAAATAAAACCAGAGACCCGCAGCTAGCGATTTTAATTGCACAATTCGGGCGGATTTTGGATTGCGGACTTTATTTTTTTTTTTGCGAAAAGTGCGAGGCCCAGCCCCAGCACACACTCACATAAAAAAATAGTGTGTGTCACCTACAATTTTGTTGACCAGCTTAAGCTTTTAACGCGGCAATTTAATAATATCAATTGAATGTTATACCAAAATGCAGATTAAACTTACATAATCATAAAATATGACTGAATTCTTTTTTAAAATCACCAGGCGAGACGATTTAGCCATTTGCTTTTGTCTGTTTGAAAGGGAGTTATTTGTCAACAAAGTTGCTAGACATGCTGTATCTGTGCAACATGGATATGTTGAGAGCCCAAATGGGTGTTGCTCAACATGTTCCAAGCAACATAGAACTACTTTTTGGGCATTTTGCAGCATCAAATTTTAAATCTATATTTTATTTAAGAAAAGGAACTATGAGGACTTCACTTTTTCTATAAATTAGTTCTAATTTATTATATTTAATTAATATATATTTTTTTTCTTCACGTGCACCGCTTGTTCTCCGGTTCACAAGACATTTGTAACCCAATTCTGTCGCTCGAGAAAGGAGGCATATGCACTTTGCGATTTACATTTCGAATGCGACGGCGGCGGCTTAATTAAAAGCGTGCTGCTGAATACCAAAAAATATGCTATATGTAACGCCAATCCTGGAGGTCAACAGAGCGGTCTCCAACCTGTTGCATCTCCATCCCCATCGCCATCCCCATCGCCATCCCCATCTCCAATAGCCATCTCGCCATGGACATCAGAATCGCGGGGCCAGTCGCCGGCGGCGACGATGTCTTCCTGCCTCCACCAACAAATAAATTGTGCTGGCATCAGCCTCTGCCAAGGTCGCTTCCTTAATGAAGTGCCGAAACCTGGGCTCGTTTCGTGGCAGGCACTTGACGTGGAACTGGTTTTCGGGCACCGCTCTCAAGTGGATGCCACCGACAGGAGATGCAGGTGGTGATTGCAACAAGCAGAGAGAGAAATATTGGGAACCCAAAAAGAATATTGTTTGTATAATTTTGAATTTCAATTTCTTATTTAAAGCTAAACCTATGTCGTCTTTAAAGGCTTCCTTAAAAGATCAGATATTCAAGGAAATGTATATAAACATCAATATGTGTTAATATAATTTAAAGCAATATTTTGTAATTATCTCTTGATTTTGTAGTTAATATAGATCACTTTATTATATTTATATTTAATACAAAATATGAAAATTATTAAAACGAACTTAAACAAGTATTTATTTCTCGTTTTTTGTTGCTCTGTAAAAAAAGCGCACCGAAGGTTGCACTGCCCTTGCTTTGAACCTGTTTTCCTGTCTGGTCTCTGCATCCCGATAAAAGGTTCTGAATTATGTAATACCCAGCTGGAGCCAGGGTTTGTGTGTGTATGGATTCTCATGACCCACTTTTCCATCCATACAATTTGGCAGCCATAAATCCGTTTAGCCGGACACACAGGATATGCACTCATAACTCATCAACGGCCGCATAATACAAGGAATTAAAGTTAAACCATAAAATGGCAGTGAGGAAGCTGATTGCCGATTGTCAGTCATGCAAACTAATGAGCTGAAAAACTGATTCCTGGCAACGTGATTAAAATTCCCAAAAAAAAGCACGGAATATTTATTCAAAATGCAATTTAAAAAATGAGGAAAGCCCTCAAAATCAACTCCATTTCGTGAATATATATCTCGACTGATCGGTGCTGACAGCTCTCCGTCGTCTTCCCACTCGAAAAAAACTCTCTGGGGCGAAGCAGAAATTTTTCGCGTAGGCTCAACAGCACAGCGACGCGTGCAAAATGTCAACAGAAGGACAAACTTCAGCTAACAACAATTGCTAATGTGCCCCGATCACAAGCGGATCGGCCATAGCTTTGGCTATAGATCGATGGCCCTGAATGTCGGCAGCGGCAACTGCGTCTCTGTTGGGAAAAAAAAAGTGCAAAAAGCAAATAAACGCTAAATAAAGGCAAATAAGTGCGTGAACAAAAGCCGGCCAGCAACAATGCAGCGAGCATAAGGCTTAAAAATTGGCTTTTAGAGGCAATTTGGCCAAGCAGCCTCCCTTACCCCCCACACACCCTCCCTTTCTTCTGTTTCTTTGGCTGTGACCTACCTCAAATGTAGCCACTTCCTGGATTATTTCCAGCAATCCAACGAGTTGGATTAATCGATCTTGGTGGTATGGGACACGCCTCTAACTCTTGGAGGCTGCCGAAAAAAATCAAATCATAATTTTGATTTTTATTAAATAAATCATTTGCCATTTGCGGTTTGTTGTTTGTTGTTTTGAGGCATTTTGTAGCCGAGCTACCAGTCCATAAACAATAAAAACTCTTGATTTCTTATTGTTATTATTGTGCCAGTGTGTCTCTCACCGCAAGGTTGCAAGATCTCTGTCTTGTTTTTTTTTTCGCTATTCATTTATCTTAAATATATATATATGTATGTATTTTTTTTAACTTTTCGGCAAAGCAACATAATTTACTTGTTGGCAAATCAAATTGTAGGGGGAACACTGCGAAATGGTATGGAATGAAATGCTTGTCGTCAATTGGCAAATTAATGAGCATTTGATGGCCAGTTGACCTTATGTCAAGTATACGCCATGTGGCCGCCGTGTGAGTGGCAGACACAGCACCTTGTAATTGGATTGCAAACGTTTGTTCTGGTTCTCCTTTCTTGTATAATTTTATCAGTCTGAGTAAACATTTCCCAAGCGAAAAAAGCAAAGCGAGGCAGCTGATGCAACTGCAAGACTGGAAGAGGTCTCCCCTCTTTAAAAGGATTATTCTTGCCATAATGCTTATTTGCATAAAAGCAAAAACGATGATATAATAACAAATACATAACGAGAGAGGCGCAAAAGCAAAAGTCGAGAGAATGACGCAGCCCATGCGGTTGATTTCATGCAATATTGCACTTGAACTTGCACTTGACATGCAAATTGCACGATGCGATAACAGCCAATGCAACGAGGATTCCCTCCGCTAATGAGCAGAGTAAACAATATGATTAAAAAGATCCATTTCACGCACAAATAAGTGATTATTTTGAAAGTTTATGACTTGACCAACATGCTCTAAAGCTTGAAACTACATAACTCATCTTAGAACTGGATTTCCCCGGTACAATTAATAATTTAAAAACTATTTTAAACAGCAATTAACCAACTATTAAACCGTTTAATCTAGCATAGAGAGATAATTCATGTTTAAATGTTATTCATGATTGATTTATATATTATGTAAAATATATTAATTTTACATGAGAACTTCCTCTGAACCAACTATTAGTTCTATTTCGGCACCCACGAAATGAGGTTTCTTTGTATATTTCTCCTCCTAGGAGCATTTATTTTACATCTCAATGTAAGTAAATCATTAAACTAATCCTTAATTTACTCACTAAAATAAATTCTTAGGACGCTGTCCTTTTCAGATTCACAAACCTGGTCTGTGTGAGCTATAACAAGTCCTGGTTTGTATACAGCACTTGTAGGCTCAAGGCAGTCAGTCGGGACAGGGTGACAATGAATGCGATCGGAACAATATTGCAAAGAGTCGATAATTTTCAACTCCATTATCAGGTGTTGAAGAAGGCAAGTGGCTATAAGCCTTGGATCCTGGAAGGGAAAATTGATGTGTGCCGGTTCCTGCGAAGGAACTATAACCCCTTTGCGAGACTAATCTTCGATCTTTTCAAGGAATTTACCAATTTCAACAGTACATGCCCGCTTATAGTGAGTTTTTATAGGATACTGCTAAATTATATATATCAAATATGGCTTAAATTGTCTTTCAGGGTCCGCAAATCGTAAAAGGATTTTATCTAAGGCCCGAATTATTAGTTCTTCCGCTCCCAACTGGCGAATACATGTTGTCAATGCGGTGGTTCTTCGATCAAAGACTCACATTTGACACTAATGTCAGTTTTGTTTTCGTTGAGGATTTAAAAAATTCTTACAAATAAAAAATAAAAAAATGTAAAACTGTTAAAATAAAATGAAAGAAATTCATATTATATAAGATAGGAATAGATTATAATTGGAATCTGCAGGGTATACAAACTTCGCCGAAGTTAGCTTCCTTTCTTGTTAACTATTAAAATCAGCAACCAACCATCTATTAAATCGTTTAATCTTGCATAGAGATAATACTTGTTAAAATGTTATTCACGATTGATTTATATAATATTTAAAATATATTCATTTTGCATGATTTTAGTTTCCCTTTTTAGACTTCCTCTAATCCAAATATTAGTTCTATTTCGGCACCCTCAATATGAGGTTTATTTATATATTTGCACTCCTAGGAGTTTTTATTGTACATCTTAATGTAGGTAAACCTTTAAATTAATTATAAATTTATACTCTAAACCGATTCTTAGGATGCTGTCCTTTTTAGATTCACAAACCTGGTCTGTGTGAGCTATAACAAGTCCTGGTTTATATATAACACTTGCAGGCTCAAGGCTGTGAGTAGGGACAGGGTGACAATGAATGTTAATGGAACAATCGTACAAACAATCGATAATGTTCAAGTCCATTATCAGGTCTTGAAAAAGGCAAGTGGCTTCAAACCTTGGCTCCTGGAAGGCAATATTGATGTATGCCGGTTCCTGCGAAGGAATTATAATCCTTTTGCCAGACTGATCTTCGATCTTTTTAAGGAATTTACGAATTTTAACAGCACCTGTCCGCTTTTGGTGAGTTTCCAAATTGTGATGGTAGGAAATCTTTATAAAATGTTCCTTAAATTTTCTTACAGGGTCATAAAATCATAAAAGGATTTTATCTAAGGCCCGAATTATTAGGTCTTCCACTTCCAACTGGTGAATATATGTTGGCATTGCGCTGGTTCTTCGATCGCAGACTTATATTTGACACCAATGTCAGTTTTGTTTTCGTTGAGGATTTAAAAAAGTCCTAGATTACAAGAGAATACATTAAATATATGCTTTAGCTTAGCTTATTTCAGAATCAATTTTGTAATAATGTAAGCGATTTCACTGCGATCGGGCATACTTATTATAATTGGTAATTTAATAATAATAGTTTCTACTAGTAATTGATTAAATATTTAAATATTTAATTATGTAACCCCTACTTTATTGTTAGATTGTGATCATTTACAAACTAATTTATATTGTTTAATTGAACAAGAGATATTCGGATTTTTATGGATGAAGTGAACTTTTAAATAGAGCTATCAAGCAGAAAATAGTAAAACTATTAAGGGGATACACATGATTTATTACTTTATTTTAGTTAAGAGATATTAGAGATTAGAATGTTGAATATGTCGTTTAAATACGTTAAAGCACTTTTAAAATTCGCATACTGTTTAGAAGTAAAAGAATAGATGACCTTGATATAAAGAGCATTCAATAACTTTATTGATATTTTACGAATGTAAAATTTCATATAAATTAATAATAATATATTTTAAATATCTCTTTAGATTTTCCTTTATTTCCCTTAAAGAAGTTACCCAATTAATCGCTCCTTTCCGTGCAATATCGTTCAGTTCTGAGGCGGAACTGACCTGATCAATTGATTGATCAGCGTCTCTGGGTTGTCAAGTGTGTAACCCTCAAATTGCAATTTGTTGTCGCCGCTAAAATGCAATTTCCTTCCTGTTTCCCCTCGGAGATAAATGCTTGCTCTGGACGCTGCTGCCTGGCAGTAATTGCGATTGCAATTCCGATTGCAATTTCAATGATCATTTGCAAATGTGTTTGTGCATTATTTTTTTTTTCTCGCAAACGAGGTCACTTAACGAAAAGCACTTTCCCAATTTTCAGTCGATCAATGCAAATCGGAAGTGGCTCTCGCACATGTTTGCGAGTCGAGAACACTTACAGATATATTCGTACAATTAAAAAAATGAACAAACATTCAGACAGCTTAACAAGCTCACAAATGCATTAAGCAAATTATTAAAATGTCGGCAAAGTTGTAGATCTTGTGGCTGGGTGTTGCTACTCTGAATTTATTTTAATTTTGTATGCTTTTGAGGAAAGGGAAATTAAATTAATATTTTAAGAAATAAAAAGGAAATAATAAAATAATTAATTTAACGATGTTAAGGGGTGCACTCATTAAATTTATATTCTTTCAGATAATTTGTTCTACATTTTACAGACATTTTTTGTGGTATTAAATTATTAATAAATAATGCAAAATAATAAAAAAATGCTTTTAAAGTTCCCAAGTGTAAATTCTGAGATGTTTGTTAAATATATCATCAGGAAACAGTACTGTTTGTCTTTTGAAAATGTATTCGATTTGAAAAATCCACCGAATTTGCACTTGAGAATTTTACAGACCAAATGTAAGACAACAAAAGATTTAAAATAAGAACTTATTAAATATTAAAAATTTTTAAATTATATATTGTTATTTTTATTAATTGGATTTTTTATTGGGTATCCGATAAGAGGATTCCTATTTTCCTTTTTATCAGATAAAGAGAACGGAAGCACCGATCCCCTTTTTTCAAAATCAAAATCGGTAAATTTGTACGATTTTAGTAACCGGAGCAGACCTGATTAATTCGGTTTTAAGGTTGTAGAAAAGGTCTAATACTATATAAAAATAGTTTTACTAAGTAAAATCAAAATATACAATAAAAATTTCAAAAATTTGATTAAATTTTTATATTTGACTACATATTTACTAAAGTTGTATATAGATTTCAAAAATACTTTACAAATACGTATGTATATTTTTGGAGCTATAATATAAAGAAAAAATGTATAAAAGTTTTTACATATTTATAGATGTTCTTAAATATTTCTCATGTTGCTATTGTTGCTCCTGTTGATTTAATTTTTTTGTGCTGCTTTTGTTGTTTTTTTTTTTTTTGTTACTGCTGTTGTAGCCTGTAGCCTGTTGCCTGGTGTTGTTGTTGCCAACGCAACAAGTTTCGTGTGTGTTGCCAATAAGTTGTCGCTGTCGCAGTCAACGTCTCTGCTCGTCGCTGTCTCTCTCTCTGTCGCTGTGCTCGCTGCCTGTGTGTGTGTTGTTTGTTGTTATTATCGTGCGTACTTGGACCGCTCAATAACGCTGGCTGGTTGTCGCTGCCGCGGCTGACGTCGCTGCCGCCGGCCGCCTGGCTGGCTGTAAACACGAAAAAAGAGGCAGAAAATAAAAATGAAAATGAAAAAAAAGCATAAATGGAAACGAAAGCAGAGGGTATTTAACCGACCTCAAATCAATTTGCAATTTCAGTCGATCTCCGCGTTGCAGCGTTGCATGAACTCAATTCAGTCGCGTGCTTAAAGCAGAAAGTTCAACTCACCTTACTCTGTATTTTACACTTCGGAATAAAGCAATAAAAAGCCTTACGGAAATAGTTAGGAAACGGGCAACAACAACAACAACAAAAACTAAAACTAAAAACTCTGAAAAACCAAACGAAACGCCATCGAAATCGTTAATTGAACTCTTTATTTTATTTTTCAACTTTTGCCAAAAAACGGTGTCAAGCGCGGCCTAGAAAAAGAAATAAATAAAATTAAGGCGACGAAACAGTCACCCGAAAAAAGAAATTAAATTCCAAGCACGTTGCAGACGAAATTACGCAAACAACAAACTACTAAAAAAACACTAAATAAAAAACGGAAAAAAAGACTTTAAAAAATCAACTGCAACTACGATTTGAACAGCTGACGGACGACGTTCGATGAACGTTTCGGGTTACACAAATGCAGGCAAAGCTCTTGGCTAACTCCCAACCGAGGTAAAGTGCGGCGGCGAAGAGCTTTTCCCGCAGCTGAACTTGAAAGTGAAAGTGAAGAAAGAGGGGAAGCCCCCGTGAGCAAAGAAAGAGGAGAAAGAAAGAGAGATAAAGACCAAGGCTTAAGCCACGTTTTTCGCCGCTTTTGCTGGAGTGTCCCAAAAACCTCTCAGAGCATCAGCCAAGGTCGTCTGCCTAAAAGTTAAGCTTTGTAAATATCGAAATGAATAACTTAAAGGATCAGGAGCAGGAGCAGGATCAGCAGCGGGATCAGCAGGAGAAGCATACCCAAAAACAGGAGGTGTACGAGGTAAAGGCTCCACATGCGGGAGCCGAGGGTCACACCTTCCTAGTAAGTCCTGTGGATCCCACACCGATTCTTAAACCCATACTCACCGCTGTGCCTGTGATGAAGCCAAGGGAATCAGCTCCAGAGAAACCCAGAGAGGAACCTGCAGAAGAGGAGGAGCTGCCCTGCTGCAGCTCCCAGGCTGTGGTTCCGCTCTCCTCATCGCTACCCTCCAAGCTGCTGCGCTTCCATGCCAAGCGTTCGGCTCAGGCTCTGCTCCATCAAATGGAATCCCTGGACTCCCAGCTAGGCAGCAGCAATGGCAGCTCCTCGGAGGATACTTCCCCCAGTGCGCCACCCATGTCGCCCACAGATCAACAGCTAGTGGACGTGGGCATGGGTTCCTCCATAGGCGATTCCGAGGAGTCTTCTGAAGAGGGAGACGAACTGAAGCCCCTGGCCGTGGACAACCACATTATGCACGATGTGGACCTCAACGAGCGACAGAACTCCCCGCCAGCGGTGCTAAGTGAGGCCAACTTGGAGAAGTTCCGCAAGCACCACATGGACAACATCTATCTGCATCCCAACTTCAGTCTGGATGCCTCGCCGCCACCAGCTGTGGCGCCTGCCAATTCACCTGTGATGGAGGCCAAGCGGACGCATCGCTCGTTTCTTGCACTCAAAAAGGAAAAGGAGGAGGAGCAGCCCAAAGAGCAGGAGCCAGAGCGAGAGCTGGCCAGTCCCCACGGACCCAACGAGATTGACAGTTTGGATCCTTCGCTGGTTCCCCACGATGAACTTGCCGCCGAGATCACCGAAGCCGTGGAGTTCTACTTCTCCAACGAGAGCATCCTGAAGGATGCCTTCCTCCTGAAGCATGTACGGCGCAACAAGGAGGGCTTCGTGAGCCTCAAGTTGGTGTCCAGTTTCAAGAAAGTTCGCCAGCTAACTCGGGAGTGGAAGGTCGTGGGCGATGCAGTGCGCCGCAAGTCCCGCAAGATCGAGCTCAATGATGTGGGCACCAAGGTGAGGAGAATTGATCCGCTGCCCAGTTTCGATGAGACCATGCCCTCGCGTACTATCGTGGCCTGTGACCTGCCCATGGATAAGCTGACCATAGAAAAGGTGTCGGATCTGTTCTCCCGCTGTGGAGAGATTGCCTTGATTCGCATCCTGAAACCGGGAATGGCCATACCTGTGGACGTGCGTCAGTTCATGAACAAGTATCCCGAATTGCAGCAAAAGGAATGCGCCTTGGTGGAGTACCTGGAGTCCTCATCTGCTCGCGAGGCTCTTCACCTAAGTGGTCCTTTCCAGGTGTTTGAGATGGTGGCGCCCAAGAAGAAGACTGGGAAGAAGGCGGCTGTTATCCAGATCGCCGCTCCCGTGGCCCGCATGGTGGAGAACTATCGCTACTACAATGATGCCAGCTATGAGAGGAGTCGCGGCGGCAGCTTCTCTGGTCACGAGACTGTTCCAGATCTGCGCTTCAAGCTGAAGAGGAACAACTCGGACTTCCAGCCGAGCTACTACCAGCAGCAGATGGCCCCCAACTGGCATGGCACCTTGCCCTATCAGCCGCAGCAGCATCAGCAGCAGCAGCAACAGCACTTCCAGCCAAGGGGCAGCATTGGTTCCGGTGGCTTGCAGAATCAGGATCCTTCGGGTTTTTTCGGCTATGGTCCCAGGCGTTACAGCAACACGTCCACGATCTCCGCCAACACGGCGGCTGCCTTGGCCGAATGCTCTCCTACATCTGCTGCTGCTGCAGTCGCTCCTAACTCCGGAGGTAATCCCATCAGCAATCTGCAGCGGCGTCTGTCCAACTGCTCGGAGCAGAACTACACACCGGAGGGAAATGCTTCCATGTCCAGGAGGGCCAGTAATTGCTCGGTAACTGATACAGGAGCTCCTCAGCGCAGGGACTCCAACTGCTCGGAGAGTTGTCCTTGCTCGCGACGCGTCTCCGACTTTGGCCAGACACCGGCCGAGAATAGTTTCCGAAAGACCTCGGTGTGCTCCAATGGCAGCTGTCCCGGCAACCAGGCAACCCAGCAGGAACGTCGCTTCTCCAATGGATCCATGCAGTTCGAAAGGACCTTCTCGAATGCCAGCGAGAACAGTGGCTTCTATCGTCGTCCTTCGAATGACTTCAATATTGAAAGAGAGCCCATCCAGACGGATCAGATGGTGGGCGGCGGCGGCGGTGGCTACCAGGTGTGGCCCAGGCGGTACTCCAATAACTTCCAGCAGCTGAGCAACAAGCTGGCGGCGTACGACAATGCCCAGTACATTGGCGGCAGGCGCATCTCCACGGACTCGGGCTACGATCGTCGCTATTCCTTTGGCTCGGAGTTCGAAGGATCTCCTCGCTCACGCACTGGCAGCTTCCTGAACAACTACAAGCATGGAGGAGGAGGAGGCGGAGGAGTCGATGTGTACGATGGCCAGCCCAGATCCCGGACTGGCAGCTTCCTCGATGGCTCACCTCGCTCCCGTTCAGGATCCTTTGCCCAGCGAGCGGCCGAGAGCCTGGTGCGCACTCCCATGGGTCCGGATGGTAGCAAGGGCTTTGGCCAGCGGGCCAGGAAGTTCGGTCAGGCCATATCACCTGTCTAGGAGATGATTCTAGGATTTTGTTGATTAATTTTAGGGGATGAACATAAACTGTTATAGAACTCCGTTTAGAGCGGGTAATTGTATGTGAAATTAATGGCTGTACACTGTGATGCTGTCCAACTTGTTAAACGTCCCACAAAAAAACACACACACAGACCATACACCCCTAGACCAACTTAGGTTAGGAACAGAGAAACCTATATATTATCGCTAAAATATGTTTTGTCAGGCTAATGTGGAACCTTTATATTCTTTTTTAAGCATTCTAAAATGCAACTTAACTACAACAATCACTGCCAATAGTTTAAGTTAAAACAAAATTCATGAAATCACTTATTAATTGGCTTGGTAGACGCATAAGATATACTTAACTAATCAAAGTAATCAATATATATGATTGACCATTAACCAGTTGATAGTTTGTAGGTTTTATTAATCACTATTGTTGTTATTGTTATTGAAAAATAATAACTAGAAGTAGAGAACGGGCCCAACTAGTATCACAAAGTCTCAAAATGACTTCTAGAATTCTTATTATAGCTGCGTATATCCTTATGACAGTCCACTGCTGACTTATAGGCAGAATTATTGATGTTTTTATTGCCAATAAAAGTTCGCAGTTAGCGTTCAATTAGGTTAGAGATATAGTTAGGATAGTCAGAAACCCATAAATCAAACGGCTGCCATAAAATTCAGACATATAGAAACGTGGCCATAGTTACCAGATGCAAATAATACGGATGTAATTGGAAGAAGGTGCGCCAGGGATCCAAGGAAAAGTTTAGTTTAGAGTCTCAGGTCATTAGGTTTAACCTTAAAAGGTTCCACATTATCTTTACAAACCTTAAAAACCTTTTCTTTTTATTTTATTATGTTTATTATTTCAACACACCTTTTTCTTCAATTAAAAAAATATATATAGTTAGCTTAATGATTGAATATTTAGTTTTAGGAAACTTGGTTGTCCTCCGACCAGAGGAATCAGCAAAACGGATTATTACAGGAGAGAATAAAAATATTTTTCATTTTTAGCTTTTAATTTCAATTTTCTACAGAAGCATTAATCTGTTAATTAATGTTTACCCAAAAATGCAATAAATTATATATTATGCGTGTTAACCATAAATAAACCTATTACAAAAAAACAAACAAAAAGCGAATGCTTTTCTGAGGGATTTGCATTGGTTTTGGGCTACTTTTTTTGCGGATAACGGTCTACGGTTATTACTATTAACCAACAATGGTGAACTTGAAATGGAGCTTAGCTAACAATTTGCTGTCTTTTTGCCAAATCATTTAACGAATCTTGCGCAATGCTCCCCGAAACTGAAAGCGAAATTCGCGCCACTCGAGAACCGAAGGTAACTAGGCCAACGAAATAGCCACAAAAAATCAGCCAAAATATATAAGTATATATCTCAACCAGTCTGCCTTGCCTGTGAAAGCAACAATTTGAATTTTATTGAATAATATTCGTAATTCGTAATTACGGCCACTGCCTGCCGCCTGCCCGAAAAGTTTGTCTTCGCAAAGTGACACGAGCGTGACGCATGCGCCCCCAACTCGATTTTTGATTTTTTTCAGATTTCTGACTTGGGTTTTGGGTTTGATTTTTTATTATTTTTTTGGGCGAACTCGCCCGCGGTTCATAATTGTTCATAAAGCGGCCGTTAGCATTGTTATTGCCAAGTTGCCAGTGGCAGCCTCTGGGCCGAAAACGAATTTTTTCGAGTGCTCACACACTCGGATCTTAATCGTTGCCGTGCGTGCGATTTTTTTGCGGTCCCAAGGTATTTGTTGTTCACTTTTCAGTTCATTTTTTTCTCTCTCTCGTATATATATTTTTTGTTTTGTCGTTTTTGCTTCTTTTCGATTCGATTTATTAAACAATTTCAATGGGTATACACGCTCGTACACACAAGTGAATGATTTTTTGCACACACGCATCCCGCCACGCCGCCCACAGCGGGCTAAGGTGCACTGGAAAGAAAATTTGAGGGTGTTTAAAGATAGATTTAATATATATATTCATGTGGAGTTAATAAATTAATGTAACTAATTAAATAAAAATGTTTTTTTTTTTCAAATTTAAATGGAAGTTAAAAAATATAATATGATTGGGTTATATTAAACCTTTAACTCCGTTTTTTTTTATAGGGAAAATAACCAAATTCTTCATTTAACACGACGACAAGCTAAATGTTGCTAAGCAAAGGTTGCTAAGAACATGTTTAGCAACACCCTCAAGTGCTGCTAATTATTTTTTTAAAGACTATGGCTTACTCTCATTACCAATAAAAGTTACCAAATAAAATCTTAAAAATATTAAAATTAATTAAATTATTTATTTAATTAATTAAAATTAATATCACACTCATATTTTTTCCCCGTGTACCCATATCCATGCAAAGAAACCCGTTTTTTTCGGGGCGCTTGGCCAGCGAGCTGAACTAATTGTCGCACAATTTTTCACCGCGTGGGCAAAATCGAAAAGTGCAGCCACACACACAAGATCTAGGTGGTCGATGGCCAACGGGAAGCATTTTGTGCGTACATTGCATAACGGCCAGATCCCGCGAGGGAGCACTAAACATTATCCCCCTCGGAGCTCCTTCTATATAATCACATAGCTGGGGTTCATGTGCTCGCTTGATTAAACAACTTCCTGGCGCTCACTTTTTAACCACCGAATTCCCTTTCTCGAAATTTATGCTAATTAAACGTACTCGAACAGGAACAAAAAATGAATAAAACAAAAACCTGAAACCAGTCTCCTGCCTCGTGTATTTTCCAGAACAACGCGTAAACTCATTAAGTGAGAGTTCATCTCCCGTCGATCGGGATAAATATAAATGCGGTGAATTATCGCCATCGGATTTGGGCATTAATTCTGAGGAGTTGATAACTCAGTTCATAGATGACATAATGCAATGAGTATGGAGTTGGCATTTTCTCGAACTCGAAAAATATATAAAGAAGCTAATTAGTTTCTCTAAATAGCCGCTTTTCTATTAGTATTTTAATTTTTAAGCTCATATACACATTTTTTAATTAAAAAGTGATGCAAGAAGGTTGAGAAGAACCTGAACAACCATTTGATTTAATTTATTCAAGTGAACCTGACCTAGGATAAGTATAAAAGTCTTGAGAAAAACAGGTTCTTCTACTCATTGTTTTTGCGTTAGAAAGTTCATGATTATCAGGTGAATATGAATCATTGATTTTACAATTTAAACAAATATTTATAAAAGATTTTCTAATAAATTAAATGATTTAAGGATATAAAAAAGGTTAAAGGTTTAAATGTAAAAATTATGATTACAAAAGTGCGGTTAAGAATATTAAAATGGTTTTTTAAACATATTTTCCTAAATAAACAAATTCTATAATTTGTTTACATATTTTCTCATATATATTTATTTAATAAAATGTTGTTAAATAATATAAAAATTGCATGTTCACTATATTTCCCTAACAAGCAGGGTAATATTATAAGAAAATACTATACTTTTTTCATACATTTTCTCTCCGTGCAACCAACACTGACCTTAGTCTACACTATTTATTTTTTTTTGGCAAGCTCTCGCATCCTTGGACAGCCTAAATTTGCTTCAGACCGCTCGCTCAATGATAGATTTCGCCGGCGGTTAGAACATAGAACGTGCATTTCAGCATACCGCCTCAGTCTGTCGCAACCCTGACCGTCATTTGTCGCTCGCCAGAATATACTCGCACTCGCATCGAGATGTAAGCTCTTCGCACGGTCACACGGGGCGTATACTTGATTTCCGGAAACTGCACGCTCTCCTTCGCACGCATTGCGCCGCGTCATCTTCAAGTTCAAAAGGCAAACCGATGTTCGTATTTATAAATAAAAGTAACCTTAGCGGCTGGCGGCTGCCTCAATAAGGCGTACTTGAAGTGCTCGTAGAAATTTCCGCACCACATTATTAACAGTGCCAGTCATGTGTCGAGCGAGCAGCAACCACATCATCATCATCATCAGTTCGTCGTAGTTGTAGTCGTTGTCGTTGTATTGATGAACTGCCACATTGTAAGCCAAAATAAGTATACGCACCGTGGCTGTCTCAGTTGCATAAACAACAAAAACGGCAACGATGCTGACCTCAACACGTTCGTTCTCATCGCCGCGCAATTGGATAAATCAAATAAATAGTCATACGAAAAACATCAGAAATCAACAATTACACTTTTATCAATCGGACGCGAGGCGAAAGCTAATGATAATTCTGTTGTTGATACTGGAAAGGTCCAGAAGAATCGTGGGATTTGTTTGGTTTTCGATTGACCATAAGTAGGCAGCATTTGTTGGGCAAAACCAGAACTGACCTGGGTTAATGAGGGGTTTTAAGAGGAGGATTTCGGTATTTTAAGGAGATTTTAAGGTTTGATATTAATATTAGAATGACAAGAAAACTATTATCTTTCAAGAATTTTGTTAAATTAATCTAAATGAACCTATTTTCTGTTTTTAATTAAAAGAAACCTTAACTCTACATGACTTTAAATCTTTAACATTACTTTTACATGCCTTTTCTATTTACTTGACATTAATTTGACTTGAAATATAAAGCCTACTTTTAGGCTGCCTTCTTAAAACAAGTTGGCAGCTCTGTTCAGTAAATGGCGGAAAAGATTAAATACAAATTTAAGATTATACGCAAATATAAATAAAAAATAGCCATTTTAATTATAAAATATATTATATGTTTAATTTCTTATAAAATCTTAACCCAAATAATGAATAAAAAACCAGTTTCCATTTATATTTTGATTGCTTTTGTGCTAGTTATTTTTATTTCGCTTTGTTATTTTTGTTATTTTTGTAATACTTTTTATCTTTCACTTTTGTTTTTTTTTTGTGTTTTTTCTGGAGCAAACAAACAAATTCAACTACATTGGCTCGAGGGGAGTTTTGATTTATATCTTTTATGCTTTTCTTCGGGGGATTTTTGCCTAATTCTAATATGTATATTTTAAATATAGCTTTCCACATCCGTTAACTTAACATTCTTAGGTTTGTGTGTGTGTGTGTATTTGTGTTTGTTTTGTTGTCCGCTAATTAATTAATTAATTAAGGTATTTTGACTAACAATTAAAATGTAATCGAGGTACTATTAAATTAGACATTCGCTAATGCTCATTATTTGCTCTGTTTCTTGTGCATGCAATTTGACTATTTGGGGGCGCTTTTTGCCGCTTTTTGGTCCCTCCTCCTCCTTGATTCAGACCAGGCTAATGCTGAGGCCGCGGGGCAACCGCAGGCCTGTGAGCTGGAGCGCTGCTTGGTGGGAATCTCGGTGGTTGCGGTGACTCTGCGGTGGCGGCTGCAGTGGTGCTTCCTTCGCTTCCGCTTTCTGCACCACTTCCAGTTCCGCCTGGTCCTCCTCCTCCTCCTCCTCTTGGTTTCCATTCTCCTTGTCTTCCTCCTGGGTAACCTGATAGCTGAGGCAGCGTCGGGCATTGGTGGTGGGCAGGACTTCGGATATGGCGCTATCAAATTCCAGCAGGATCTCGTCTTCATCGAGGTCTCGCGTCCAGCGCGGCCTCTCTTTCAGGGGACTCATGATCTGCGGGATTGAGGAGGTGTTGACTGCTGAAGATGACTGCTGCTCCCTGCTCAGGGTGGTGCCCAGTCGCCGAAACATGGCCACCACCTTGCCATCCACACTTGGTTGAGGGAATCTTTGGTAAGTCGGTGAGGCATTCTGGGCACTCAAAATAGGTGTCGCATCCTTGACTACTCGCTCCACTGGCCTCCTTCTAGGTGCCACACACTCCACTCGGCAGATCATGTTGCTCCGTCGCTGGCTCTGCCTTAGGTACACCTGGAACACCTGACTCTTCTTCTTGGGACTGCGGCGCAGAGTCTCCAGACAGCATTGCCTCAAAATGCGATTCACCCGGCTCACAGAGGCACTGCGTCGGCTGATCCTTCGCTTGGCGTAGGTTATGGCTGCGGGTGCGGGTACAGGTGCGGGTGGATTCACGGGAACTTGGAACTGTGGCTGGGGCTGGGACTGAGGCTGAGGCTGGACCTGGGCCTGTGGCTGGACCCGCACCTGGGGCCTGACCATAGCCACGGGACGCAGCTTGGTGCCCTCCTGCTGCAGGACATTGTTGCCCATGTGCGAGGGACTTTGACTTTGGCTCTCAGCCTCATTGCTGTTGACCGCCTGCAGAGAGTGCCAGTTGATGAGCCAGTTGTTGCAGCTGAAGCAAAGGAACTTGTCCTCATTCAAGGGCTGTAAGTAAAAGAGAGAGAAGAATTAATTTAGTAATATACATAAATATATAATAATTTATAACAAATAAAGTGTTCCTAAAACAAAAACATAGTATTTTTTATTATAACCAAAACAAGACCCAAATTTTATAGCGTGTCCTGTGAAATCCCGTTCAAGCATAACCACAGAATAAACCTTTCGATACGCCTATGCACTTAGTGATCGCTCTCGGGTCCCGACCACTAATGAGCATTGAACCCAAGGTGCAAAAAATAACATAACAATTTCAAAAACAACTGCCAGACAGGCAGGGCATATTAATTACCCCAAGAGCTGGATATACCGAGAGCTAAAGACCAGACCTCAACATTCCTCGGGTATCAATAATTTCGTGCACCTGCCAACAAAAACTAAGCGCCCAAACAGCAGCAGCAGAGCAGCAGCTGGCCCAAAAGGTACGAAAAACCAGTCAAAAGCTAAAGGGATATTCGGTTAGTAAACCAGTTTCGCCAAGGGACACGCGCCCTATCGATACGGACTGGAACGCAGACAGGGAACTGGGTTAAGACCCAACTATGACGGATATTAGGCACGCGCAGGCGCGACAGCTGCTCCTCGCATTAGATAAAGGTAGCCGAGGGGTAGAGAAGGGACACACAGGACAGGATAGGGACTCAGACAGAGCCAAGGGGAAGGAGGATCAGGATCAGGAGCGATTGTGGCTGCCTGTTTACCTTTAACTCGGCGCTGAAAAGGTGTGCGCTCCAAGGGCCCATATGTGAACGGTATAATAATGCAAATTGCAGGCCAGGTGCAAAGCAGACAGAAAGCCACACACACGAACATAATATGTGGCAGGTACACAGAAAGAAAATTTTTTTAAAGGGGAATAAAGAATAAATAAATAAAATAAGAGAATAAAGAATAAAGAATTTTGGATAAATATGAAGGATATCCTTAAAGATCTTTTAAGACATTGTAAGTCGATAAATAATGATCAAAGATGAATCCGAGTTAAAATTGCTGGCCAGAATGTTCAGTGTATATTATAAAGGATATGTTAAGTCCCAAAAAGATTTTATTTAATCTCAAATAATGTAAGAATAAATAAATAATATAATAACAAGAACATTTATCTCATACATTGATCAGTTATTTCATTAATACACCTTCATTTTTTTATCTCAAAAATTCAACCGTAAATTGTATTTCCAACTTCCTTAGTTCAACTTATTTCTCGCTGTGTTTATTGGGCGGGAGGTAAGGGGGTGTGGACTGAAAATTGATTGCAACTGTAGTTTATGGCTCTGTCATTGAGGGCTTTATATTTGTAGAATTCCATTTGCGAGGGTGTAAGTTCTCTAAGGGGGGTGATCGGTTGCCAGGCTGCGATCGTGGCAGGTGGTGTAAATGTAAATACAGTTGTATAGGGTTTCGCAATAACGGTTCAAATTAAATTCTAATGATCACGAGGGGGTGAAAATATAGGGTGAGCTTCGGGGTTGAGTTGAGGTTGAGGGACGCAAAGGGATTTTATTAATATTTAATTGTATACAGAATATTTGAAGTAGTTTGTTATTACTATTATCACAAAATAATTGATAAAGTTTCTCCTTCTTTAAATATTTTCCCCTTAATAATAATTCTTAATTTTAAGGACTCATCCTCCCCACAAGTATCCATATCAGCTTGACCCACTTCTTCCTTTGTTTTCCTTTTTCTAATCCAATACCAAGGAAGCCTTAGCAATAACCTTTCCCCGAAAAATACCCAAACTAGAAGAAGACCTAGCAATTAGAGTCGTATCTAGTTTTCGGTTTTCATTTTTCCACACTTCAAGGACTTCGTTTGCTTCTAATTTTTAGGGGCTTCAAATCTCAGACATTTAATTTTTCGGAGGGTAAAATCCTTTGTTTGGTTTTGCGCAGTCCAAGGAACCGGAATTTCTTTCTTTAAGATTTGGCATTGTTTGAGAGAGGGTTCAACCACCGTAGTTGTGTGTGGCTCTAACGTATATTTCCCGGCGATAAATACAATAAACTGTGAGCTCAGACTCAGTTCAGGTATTCAATAGCTGATATGCGAAAAAAAAGGAAAACACAACCCAATACAACACACAAACGAACACACAAAACCCGAGAAGAAGGTATGAAGAGCTGATAAAGCAGCAGCAGAAAAATCAGGGAACCCTGATGGGTTGCATTTTGAGTGCTGAGCGGCAAATACAGCTGTCGTTTTGGGAGAAGAACACTGGGAGAAATCAAGTACTATATTGTAAAAATATTCAAAGAATTTTTAAAATTAAATAAAACTATTACTGATTGTTATCTGAATACCTAAGTGTCCTTCTACTTCATTGAATAGATTATTCATTTAACAAAAATCGTATCCTAATTTCCATAGATTTTTTTCATATCTTTGAATAAAGATTATATAGAAGATATCCTATAGTATATATTGATTCTCCTGATTAATTTTCTTTGTGTACAAAACAAAAAGAGAGGGTGAAGTGTGTATTGGTAAGGTTCGTTCACTGCCCGCAGAAATTGGAGCAATCTCGGCACTCCTTGGCCAATCCGCCGCACATCTGCCCTTTGAGCAGGTTTGCTGCGGCGGTACAGGTAGCTCAGGAGTTGGAGTTGGAGTTGGAGTGTGTAATCCGAGACCCGAAACTCACTTCCACAGAAAACAAACTAAGGATCTCCAGCCAGGATCGGTTTCCCTGGCCATCATCATCTTCCGCTGTCGCATTTCCCACACACCACAAACAGTTCATATTAGAACAAGCTGTTGGAAATTATGGGAAAGGAATCGAACTAAGTGGCGGCGCATATGCAAAGTGTCCAATTACCGAACGTAGTCAGCTGCCGGGAGACAGGATATGCAGTTCATAGATCAGAGCAGTAAAAAAAAACAAGGAGCACAGAGAGAGGGAGCAGAAAAAGAGATCTTAGTCTCAGATCTTTCTGGGATGAGATACAACTTGTTCTTGGTTAGTTTAATCAGTTCCTTAAGAGATCTTGGAGTATGTAAGACTTAAGATTTTGATAAGGATAAAGAGAAGGTAGAAAAGGATAAGGAGATGTTTTTGGTAGGATCTTTTATAGGATATTCTTTTAGACGAAAGGAGAAGAGAATCTCAGCTTGCTTGCTTTTAATTTAGTTCTATTCATATTTTTTTATGTGAGAGTTATCCTAGTTACTGTCCTTATTTCAGGAATATATAGCATATATTTTCTAACTCCTCAGATTGTATTATCAAAATCCCTTTAAATTGTTATCCAGAAACCTTAAAGCAACGTCTCCTTAAAGTTTTAATATTTTTACTCAAAAAAATACTATATATATCCCTCTCTTTAATACCTCAACCCTATCCCTGTATTTCTTTCCCTGTAGGAAGCTGTTTGGTAGGAAGTTACCTGTGACCCTACCTGCACCACCCCTCGGCTTTACCTTTCTGCTGCTTCTTCTGCTGCTCCTCTTCCGCCCCACGGAGTTCATCCCCAGTTTAACCCAAAAACACACACGCGCACGGGGCAGAAACTTTCGTCGTCGTAGTCCTCGTCGTCGTCGTCGTCGAAGGACGTTGTGAATGTTGCATGACTCATCCGCCGAGTTGCCCCAGTATCGATTTTTACGAGCTCGCGCGAGAGCATATCCTTGCTGTGAGGAAAATCCTTACCTGAAACTTGAATTTCGCCTGGATCAACTGGACAATGTTGGGGCCGGAGCGGGGCTCGTAGATATTGATCGTCTGATTGGTGTGGCAGCCGCAAATGAGGCAGGTGCGCTTCAGGTATTCCGAGGAGGCGGCGGGTGCCACAACGGCGGGCGCCGCCTGCTGCTGCTGTTGCTGGTTATTCGCAGACATCCTGGCGATTTTTTCACTCTCTCTCTCTGGGTCTCTCCCTCCGCCTCTGACGTCACAAATGGTCACGGATATAGTTATAACTTCACCGTTTTGTTTCGCTTCTCGTAATGCTTTTCTTTTTTACTTTTTTTGGTGTTATTTTTGGGGTGGCGCGAAAAAGTGGCAAACAACAAAAATGTGAGACGGCGCGTGAGCGGGAGTACGAGGTAAGCGAAGCGGAGCGGCACGTCCTTCGCGTTGCACGCACAAAATTCGAATGAGCCAGGAGCGGCGCACACGACGAGGCATTCAGCAGGGCTCGACTTTTGGGTTCGGCTTCGGTTTCGTGTGCCTCTCATTCGTGCCACTGAACTGCACTGGAAGAAAAACATGAAATAAGGGTGGCAGCAACGAAGGCAGCAGGCAGCAGTCATCGGACATCGTGCAACCTTGTCAACATATGTTCACTTTTCAAGGCGCCAAAAAGGGCATGTTGAGTAGCACCATGACTAGTGCGAATTTTAGAACAGGAAGCAAAAGGAAGCGAGCGTTTCCTTTTAGATTTCAGCTGAAAATGTTATGGGGAGTAACTAACACTTCTTTTGGTATTTAAATTTATAGGATTTTAAACACAAAATAGGTATTTTAATTAGTATATTTATATTTATTTAATTGAATTTAATTTTAAATAGTAAAACCCAACAATAAATTTATTTGCCTTTTCTAAGAAAATTAAAGAAAACCCATATATGCTGGGAATATATTTTATTTTACTTTAATATTTTTTTATACGAACAAAAAAGAAAATAAATTTATTTAATAAATAAGTAAATTCTTAAAATATTTTTCTTTTACTTTAAAATAAGTTTTATATAGATCATCTCGTTTTATTCCAGATAAATTCATTCATTAAAGATAATTCATTCATTCGAGCGTATTTACTGAATTTCAGCAATAACCTGTATTTTCATTGATTTATTTTATAGAAAACAAGAAAGGAAAACGAAGTTTCAAAATATATACCCTAACATGAAAATCGGTCATAACTAAGCCAAAAATGCATTAATTTCACTTCGGAATGATCTTATGCGCTTGTTTTTATTAGATTAACAAACTGGAAAATTTAATTGGCAATTAAAAAAAGCTGTGATAATTATTATTTCCTTAATAACAAAATATAAAAGCAAATTTCTATGATTATTATTTATTAGTATTTACTTATAATTTTATCTATTTAATGTATTATAATTTTTATTTCAACCTACAGAGCCCTTTAGTGTATCTTTTGATAGTTAATTAATGTGAGAATCGTTCATATATTTAAAAAAGTATTTATTATATTATATCTCACCTATAATGTAATTAATAATAAATGAATTATAGTTTATAGTATTAATGATAATTATATAATTATTATAATTCCCTGACCTGTTAAATATATGTTTGTACAATTAACACCCAGTTATATCCCCTTCACCAACTCTGATGACTTGACCTATCTGAACTTTTCGAGCTCAGTTAACATTCATTTGCTTAAACTCTTTTGCATCTATTTAAGGTCCCCTGTAAAAATCGGTGGCAGCTGCGATTGAGCGACAAACTCGGCATTTAATGTGGCAAAGTCGTCCGCCGGCGACTTATCATTATGGAGGAGCCACCGGCTCATCGGCTCAACATGTCGTAGTACGCCGCTGCCTGCAGCATGTGTGCATTGCGGGCTCATCAACAGGCTGCCGAGTGTCTGCTGCCCCCCAACTCCAACTCCAACACCGATCCACCGATCCTCAGAGGTTCGGGGCATCAACGGCAGCTGCTCCAAAATACAAAAGGTGCGTTTCTGCTTTTTGTTGTTTTCCCATTTTTATATTTTTTATATTTTTTTATTTTCGGGCAGCTCAATCATATGTTCTCTCTGTGCTCTGTGGCTCATTTTGAGCCGGTGTGTTGCAGCTTGCAACCGGATTTCTTGCTCGCCGGCGACAGATGTTTCTTCTTTTTTTTCCTTAGCCCGAACCTTCTTCTTGGCTGACTCTTCTCCTTGTTGCACCTCCTCTCCTTTGTCTCTCGTCTGGATCTCTGGATCTCTGACTGGGTTAACTGGCGCTGCCTGCCGCTACTTTTACTACGCATCTCCGTCGATAGTAAACAAAGGAGTAAGCAGGGCAAGGCACTCGCTGGCGCAATCGCCAGCCGATTCGGAATCGTATCCCTTCATGAATGAAAATATGAATGAATGTGTTTTACAGGGAGTGGGATGCGAATCGATCGAAAAATGTATCCGCAGGAGACCCTCGATTTACCCGCCATATGCGTAGCTAATCTCCATATCGATCCAAATCCGGCAGAGGAAGTGCCCAAGGTGGTGGTAGGATGTGATCTGATCTGGGATAAAAAAGGGGATAAGCCAAGTGCCGCTTAGAGTGAATAAATGTTATGAAATACTTATGTAATATCGAACCTTATTTTTTATGCATTATTAAACCCTTACAGGGCATTAAAATTTTTTTTTAAGTTTCAAACACAGTGAAGGAGTCATTTTCGACCCTATAAATCATATATATTCTTGATCAGCATCAGCCGAATCGCTCTAATATGGTAGATATGAAAAACGAATTTTACAACATTATAACGGGTTACATCATCAAAGTTGTCGAAATTTTGATTAAAAAAAAATGTAATTATAAAATCAATTTGCCGATTTTTTAATCTAATAAAAATTAGCAAAGAAAAGTTTTTTAGCCGAAGTTTTTATCGATTTTCATGGTCCAATTCCACAGCTTAAAGCTGCTTAAAAAAAACAATATAAATTAAATATTTTAAAGATATTTAGTAAAATTGACAGACATTTCTATGGGCAAAATATCGAAATAAAGTGTAAACCCATGTTACTTATGTTGAAACATATATGAATATGATCTCAAGCTTTAATAAATATATATACTGAATATCTGAATCAAAATCGAAACAGTTTAAGGTCCCAAATAATTTGCTTACAAAATTTTACAGAAGATGTGGTGAACAGTGGCGCCACACGAAACTGCTGAGGGAAGTGCATGAAACTCGGTTGTTCTAATACGCCACTAGGGGTCGCTCTGGTTGTGTCAAAAACCACAATTTTAAATGTTTGAATAATTTATTTAAATAGAGAAAGGAAAAATTAAAGTTCTGCTAATTAAGAGCTTTAAAATGGCGCATAATTAAATTAAATTCATTAAAAAACCATTTTTATCTCTTATAAGTTTTTTTTTTAACTACCAGAACGAGTTTAAAATTGTTTATGACTATTTTATACAAGAATAAATAATAAATATAGTACAGTTTTAAGTTTATTTATAAACGTGAAATAAAATTATATTAAAATTACAATAAAATTTAAAAGGGGATAGCATTTATTAGGTAAAACTTAAAAATATTAAAATTTAGACTTTGATAAAAAAAAAATGTACACATTCCTATATTTAACATTTATAGAAAGGCTACTTTATATATACTTTTTTATATATATCCTTTTTTTTGAAAGGATTCTACTTAGTAATTTTAGAATATTCAAAAAAAGTAATACCATGATATTTTATCCTAAAATAAATGTTAGGGGATGATAAGGTAACTACTACTTACGTAGTTACTCTCAAGATTACTCTTTCAAAGACCTCAGATTAATGATAATATATCATCCTTCCTTAAATTTAAACAAACTTCAGTTGTTATATCGCTTCTATTCCAAAAACCATAGACTTACGTAACCCATGCGTGCTGCTGCACTCTTGAAATCCTTGTGCTTAAAAGTCATAACAAAGGATTCATTGCCAATGTCGTGGTCACCCGCTGCCAAAGCCCGACCTACTCCTTGCACTTTGAGGCAAGCTCCGCATAAATATCCGCACTCTGGACACGTTTCTCACGGCCCACCAAGGAGCCGCGGCCGTCGAGTGTGCGTGTGTGCTGTTATCCCGCTGCTGAGAACCCAAGTGGAAATTGCAATTCGTGAGGCGCGCACCTTGGGAGAATCTCGGGGAGGAGATCGCGCCCCGTTCCCTTCTGGACGACTGCGACCCCCCATACGCACGTGCGAAAGTCGGCCGGGAAATAATTGACTTGACTTTATAATTGCAACAGGCCCAAGGAGCTGCCTGCGCAACAAGGAACAAGGAACAAGGAACAAGGTGGTGGCTATGGTCGCCTACTGTGAGCTGTCGGCATGGGTTCGCTGAAAGCTGAAAGGCACCCAGCAAACGCTCGCGATTGGTGCTGCCGCGTCCCAAGGGGGTTGGTGGAAGCGAAGCGCAACCCTCTTGGGAGTAAGTTCAGCACTGATAGATGGCTGCCTGGTCGGGATCGGGATCGGGAGGAGGAGTGCTTGGGTGGCTGTGTGTTTCTCTCTCTCCGCTCTCCGCTCTCTGCTCTTTGCGTTTGCGCCGTTTCACTTAGCACATTTTGCGTGTTTTTAAGAGCTTCTGTTTTGTTGGCATTTTGTGGCATCAGTCAGTCAGTTGCCGACGCTCAAGGCGCAAGGATATCATTATCAGCTGCAGCGCTAGTCAGGATTCACCGGAAAACCAAAACAAAACGCTTTGGCGCGAAACTCTTAGCCGGAAAACTAACAAGAAAAGCTCGAGAAAAACAGTGATTTAAATAGCCATTCTGGCCATGTCCCGACGCAAGCAGGCCAAGCCGCGCGCCTGTCTCAAACGTAAGTTTCGGGGGGTTCCCAGTTACCTCGATTCCCCAAGTGGCCACCAACTGACATGGACTCCATTTCCATAGCCCCAGTGTGTGTGTGTGTAGTGTGTTGTATTGTGTGTGTGTGCATCTGATTGATTTGCTTTGATAAAGCCCCAAAAGGGGGTGGTGGACACAACATTACTCTGCCAAACTTTGCTCGCGGGACCACAAAATGTGACAAATGCAAATGGCCTCGGCCTCGGTCTCGGTCTCGGTCCGGTCCGGTCCGGCTCGGTAGTTGTATACCGTTTGCCCCGCTCCTCCTTGTCCTCCTCTAGCTGCTCCATTTGGGGCCATCCAACTCTCAGTCCGGACTCGACTCTCGACCCTTCCCGGTGCTGCAGCCCAGCAGCAGCTTGCAGGCATTGGCCAATCCCCCAAGGACTAACACACCTAACTGTCAGTGATAGAGAGAGAGAGCGAGCGGGCAAAGTGGATGAGGGATCCACGAATGGACAGGGGGGAGAGAGGAGGAGGAGGAGGAGCAGGGCCAGGTGGTCTGGGGCCAGGGGAACCCAAAAACCCAAACAAACCCCTCAGCATGAGGTTGAAACATTGAGTGTTCTGGTGAACCAACAAGTAAATGGCTAGAATAAGATCAAGAGTAAGGGGAATAGAAGATACGCTAACCAAGAAAATTAAGGAAATATTTTATATATTAAATACTAAAACTAAATTAATAAAATATTACAAAGAGAGAGCTTTAGTATTTACGGATATTCATAGTAAACTCAATAGGAAAATCTGTTTTTAAATATTATAAAAAGTATCAAGCTTTAAGGTTAATTTTGACTTAAATTTTATAACAAAAAGAGAGTCAAGATCAAGCACGTAAATATATAAAATCCTAAGCCTTATAAAGGACCTTACAAAAACCCCTAACAAATCCCTTTCCTTTAAGCCCAATCACAGTCTAAAAATAAATGCATTTTGCAAGGGCCGAAAAACGCAGATTGCAGTTGAACCTATTTTTTTTTTTTTTGTGATCTGCAATTTCCAGGTTCCATTTGCCGTTCTGCGGGTTGGGGTGGAGCCAAGGCAACCGAAGTGCCGTTAATTTTTAATACAATTCCAAATTGTGTCAGTGTAAATAACAGCAGAGCAGCCGCAGAGCCAACAACAATGATAACAAATAAAATTGACAATAAATCCAATGCACATACACATGTGCATGGCTGGGTTACGACGCCAGCCGTTGGGTGACTGTGTGTGTGTGTGGGGGGAGCTTCTGGGAGAAACCCCCAAAGACAGCTGGCGCACACACAAATTTACAGATACACCCAAACACACACACACAGAGAGACAGAGAGACCGAGAGAGATATCCTCATGCTGGGGCATGAAAATTTCCCCAACGTATAAAAAAGCGAACTTTGGCTTGCTCTTTTTCCTGGCATCTCTCGCTCGCTCTGCCGGCGTTTTGGGGCGCGCGAAAAAAGCACAAAACACAGAAAACCCATTGCCATGTATTTCTCAGGGGAGTCGGCAACGGCTCTCTGGCCAATCCCCTAGAGAGTAGCGACGGGCAACGAGGAGGCAACATCGCCCGGCACCAGCAACACAGGCAACACAGCGCAGCAGCGGCAACAGCAACAAACATGCGCCAACTCCCCGGGGAGTTTTCATTTGTTGACGGCGTTGCCAGCCAGTTTGCATGTACCACTATATATATATACATATATCTCTACGTATAGGTACCCTCACTATATATATATATGAAGAGTAAATAGGCGTCTATATGGACAGATATAGGTGGCCAACAATCGAATGCGTATGTTGAGCTATTTTTATTGACAATCCACAATGGCTAATGGCTTGTCATCTTTCATAAAAAGAAAGTGTAGTGTGTCTTGATTTTTTGGTAACTATAAAAAATATACAGTGATTACCAAAAGTCAGGCATTTAGAGGAGAAATATTAACAAATTAACAGGTATTTTTTATTTTGATTTTTGAAGATTAAAGTTAATTTAAATGCTAAATAAAGTCGTGGCAATTAAAACTCTTTTTATAAACATTGATTCTGAATTTAGTTTTAAGTAAATTATAGCAATTTTAGCGATTTTGTCAACATGAAAAATTAATTAGGATAGGGAAAAGTCTTTGAAACGGAATATATAAAATTGGGACCCTAAATCCCAGAAAGTAAACAATTGCTTAAGCTCAAATCTAACTGAGAATCATCATAAATTATAAACTATTGATAAAAACACTTTAAAAGCATCCCTAACATTTATATATAGCTTATAAATTTTTTTATTGAAATATTAGCTATATATTTTAGTTAATCCTGTCAAATTTCAGCTTACCAAAATTCCCACGAAAGGTGTGCATATTTTTAGCAGGCGCTGTCTGCCGTAAAATGCTTTAAAATGCCGGCTTCTGCTGTGGAATTCCCTTAGCTAGGCGAAAGGCTTAGGATGCCAGCTGCCATAAGTTGTCGTTGCCTTCTGGCTCCTTTCGCCACCCCAGCTCCTGGTCCCGATCCTGCTGCTGCTCCTGCTTTTGCTCCCGCTCCTGTTCCTTCTGCTTCTGCCCAATTTCGCCCCTCGAGTTTCACCTCATCGTCAACGTGAGCGCGAGTCCTTGGTGTATTGGCAAAATATTTGCCATTGCACGGCAAAATCGCGCCAAAAATAGCAACAACAACAACAACAACAGCAGCCAGGGGGAAGGAATAAGGGATCAGGAGGAAGGAGCAGGGAAATCCACCGAGAACGTAGGCATCTTCCATGTGCATTGGCTTCTGCTGGCACATAATGTGGGGATATTGGCTGCGTCTAGCGGTAACTAGTTTGGTAAATAGAATTTGCTGTGGGCGATGGCAATGAGAGGAGAGTGTGTCAGGAATGGGGGTTGGGGCAAGCCCGGGGTCGCTGGGCGTCTGGGGATTTTCTGGGAGGCAACAACACTAAAAACGACATCAGCCAGCGGTGGTGGCATTTTGACAGCTCTGCGGATTCCTTAACGCACACATGAGCAGTAGTTTAGTTTTGGCTTAAAGATTACCCCACATTGTGTGTGGGTTTTGAACAAAGTGGAAATAGTAAAAAAAAAATATTTAAAATTAATTGGAATTTACATATGGGATGTAACAGATCTAGAGAATTGAAATTATTTAATTAAGTGTCTAAAAATATGCTATGGTGGGAGTATGTATAAAGTTTAAGTTAATCGCTGCATACTTTTAGGTGCTTTCAGGGGAATCTTTTGAAAATGTGTATAAAGAAGGAAGGAAAACTTAAGAATATTACGTTTAAGCCCGAAAAATTAAGCATGCAAAGATTATTTTATAATTAAATATTATTCTTTGGTAAATCTTTCAGTCTTCAAACATCCTAAAAAATCTGTACTATTTTGAACTGGAATCAAACAGTTTTGATAATTATTTAAAGCACTATTTTTAAATGAAGATTAAGCACATTTTACCATAATTTAAACTACTTTTTATAAGAAATGAAGATTAAGCACATTTTACCATAATTTAAACTACTTGTTTTAAAGTAAGAGCTACCCACCTTTTCCCATAATTTAAACTCGTATTTTTGCGAGTAAGCATTAACCACCTTTGGCGATTATTTGAACTGTTTCCACGCGATCTCTTTGGCCATGTTTCCTCGGGTGGCTGCTTCTGACATTTATCTCTGGTTCCCTGCAACTATTGATAAAATTTATTGTTGGCGCTTTTAACAACACCTTCGGGTTTGTTATTTCATTATTTTTTTAATACCACACACACTCACACTGACACACACTCACACGAATGCGAGTACGAGCCATTATAAAAGTTGCAAGCGCGCTTTGTTTTGGAAAAGTCCACTCTGCCACCCCACCCCACCTCCATAGGGTGGCTGCCACCCCCCCTGGAATCCTCCCAAGCTGCTCGCTGGTGCCCTCTACACACGCTTAGTAGCCGTTTGGGAGCTGGAAAAGTGGCAAGCGTTGGGGTATTTGGCGGGAAAAAAGGGAAATGGGAAATGGCAAGGGCGGGAAACGGAGCTGGGGGCGATGGCAGTGGCAACGGATTGATGGGTCAAAGGGGACGACGCTTATTATTACGTTTACAAATAACTGTGCATGTGTGTGTGTGTGCGGGAGAGCGTGCACCTTTTTGCCTTTGCTGCTGCTCCTGCTTCAGTGTGTGTGTGTGTGTGTGTGTATGTTTGAGTAAAACGCTTAAAAACATGCCATTGCCGAAAAACAAGTAAGAAGCACTCACACACGCTCCCAGTATACAGCAGACATACCACTTATTCTACACACACACAGCATACCCCATACCCCCAGCCCACACATACTCCAACTCTCTCAGAGCAAGGGAGAGAGAGAGAGAGAGGGATGGCAACCCAGCGACCGAGTGCGAAATGCACTCTGGGGGGCTTTAAACAAAAATGAAAATCGCTTGCATACATATGGGCGCTTACACACACACACTCAGCGAACTCGGCGCTCACACACACGTGCAGAGAGAGAAAAATGAGGTGGTGATATGAAGGAGCAATTAAAAGTCGAAAAAGATTCTTATATATTAAAAAAACTTATGTAAAAAAACTAAATTTTTATTATAAAAAATGTTTAACTTTCAATATTTCAATTATAATTAAAATGTACTATTCCTCCTTAATGAAAAGAGTCAAAATTGCATAACTTTTTTAATTTGTATTCAATTAGATATAAAACTATTTGATTCATTTAAATAACATTATTTAAATAATTTCCCTCAAAATCTTTAAAGGAAAATTATAGAAATTAATTCTTTCAGTATTAACTGAAGATTACAAAAAATGTTGATAAACATATTATAAATTTATACAAAATTACAAACTAAAATCAACGATCTTAATTTATTTCCCCCTGAAGTTTGAACCTCGTATATTTTTATATTTTAGGCACCTTTTTTTAGAGATTAAAAACTTACAAAATAAATTAGATTAACTTTAATTGATTCATTAAAATATTTCTCTGACCATTTACCCCAAAAAATAAAATTTTTCAAAGTAGAATCCACCCATTTTATTCCTCTCTGTACGAATATCCTTTTTGGCTTGCACAAAAAGAACTTGACTTGCTGCTTGTGCTCTTATTGCTGTTATTGTTGTTGTTGTTGTTGTTGGTGCGGTGCTTCGACAATTTTAACGACCATAACTGGTTCTCACCCTGCTCCAGCAACACCACGCGCATTTATTTTAAAATACGCGGCACTTCCGCCGCAAACGGCACACACAGTGCCCTCATCCCCATGCTCTCATATCCTCCCATATCCTCCATGTCCCCCCATTCCCATCCCCTTTCCCATACCCACACACACCAAGTCCCCGCCCACTTTCCATTCAGCACCCAACATCAGCGAACAGCAGCTCGCCTCCAAGTGGCCACAGCATTCGGCTCCTTTATATGGAAATAATAACCAAATGTTCCTTCGCTGTGTTCCCTTTTTTCTGCACGCCCCTTCCTCCAGTTACCCCCCCTCCCATTATGGTGACCATACCCATGCATAATGTTCATTTCCATGGCGATTCCTTGCGGTGTGATTCCGGCTTGTCCTTTTGCCCATATATTTTAAGTCCTTACCTTCCTCGCGGTCACCAATACGAAATGGTCACGCGCTGCCGCCAGACTCTGCTTCGCCGAAAATTCAGCAACGTTCTCGGTCTCTTTCTCAGAATTCGGCGGGAACGGAAGGTGACTTATGTACGTAAGGCTCGCCCACCGAAAATCATTCACTGTTTTTTTAAGAGCAAGGAGTTTAAAAGTTACTTAAAGGGAAATTAATCAATTTTACTAGTATATAAACCTATTGAAAAATTAAAGGCTTAAAGTAATTTTTAAAATATAAACCGATATTAAAAACTCCTAAATAATTTATAGCATACTTTTAGGCTGTCATTCCAATAAATTAAGGAACTTGAGTTCATTGTAGTATTTTCAATAATTTTTAATAATAATATTTTGCTATATTTCTTTTAAAATTAATATAACTTTACGATAAACCCTTACTAAGCCTCTAAGTGTAAATGATATCCTCACCTGTGGCTGGCCCTGTCCCAGGTAGAAGTAGTCAGTGTCCCCTCAAACCGGCGGCCATTCGTCTTGCCCCACAGTTGGCCATCATCTCACAGGCAGCTGGAGAAATGTATGAAAAATTCAATTTAATTGCGCAATTACACATGTTACACATTTCCATTTGCCAGAAGGACTTCTGGCTCTCTCTTGTCCTTCCTGCTGTTCTTGTTGTTTTTGTTGCTGTTGCTGTTGCTGCACCCTTGCAATTACTTTTGAGGCAGAGCACTCTGTTTCATTCTTCTGTTTTTTTTTTGTGATAAAAAGACAGAGAGCTGAGAGGGGAGGGCAGGTTAAAACGACACCCACAAGGCCCTGGGCAGAAGCCATCGATCAGGTGGCGGCTTTGCCCGGAATAGCCATCCAAGGAGTCAGAGAGTTTTGAGCTATTGGCAAAGGTAAGGGGAACAATAAAACACGGAGCGTGTAAATAGAATTTTTGGCCCGATGGCCGCCCGGGGAGTGCTTTGGCATAATCTGCATGAACCGGTGAGCCATATAGCACCCGATGTCTGCGCCAATTTCCGACATGTACCAATTTGTGCGAGTGTTCGAAGTGTTATCAATTGATTAGCTTTAATTTATATATTGAGATTTGGTTTTAATAATAATTCTTATGCTTCTTAATTGAAGATTTTCCTTGAAAGGTTAACAACTCAATATGTTGTTTAAATATTTATAGCTGCAAATATATTATTGCATACTTTTGGGCCTTGCAAATATTGTTGAAAAATCGCGAAGTTGACATGAATAACTACCAAAATGTTGTTAATATTTATCTCATTAAATACACGCATTTCTTTTTGCTTGCAGTTGGCGAAAAAGAGGATGAGGAAAACACTGGCCTGCTGGAGCCCAAGGAGGAGCTGCTCAGTGGCGACGAGGAGGTCGAGGATAATGAGGACGAGGACGAGGAGGAGGCGCCCGAGGGAGACGCAGGGCTGCTGGACCAGGAGCAAGAGCAGCCCAATGAATCACAGCAACAATGCTGGCCAACAGCTGATGAGCCAGCGGCCCCAGCTGCAGTGGCAAAAGAAGAAGCAGAAGAACTACAACACCCACGGGATGAGGTAGTTGCATCTGATGGTGATGCTGCTGCTGCTGCTGCTGCCACTGCCACTGCTGCTTCAGCTGCTGCTGCCAATGCCAACGGACACTGCAAGTCCTCTGGTAAGTTTGACTTCAATTTGCATATTTTATTGCCTTTAGCCAAAAGATATATCTGTACTATACACGGACTATATCTGTATGTAAACTAACTAGCATCCTCTGGCTGTGGGCCTCCAGTTGCCTCAAGTCCATCGTCGTCGTCGTCGTGGTCGTCTTGGGCTTTTCCCTTGGGTCGTTCACATGTCCGGCTAATAACTCTCGACAGTCTCATAAATAGCAAATGTAAGGTTTTTGCTCTAGCTCCCACTTCACCCCCTTTGTTGTTGTTGTTGTTTGTGGCCGGAGTTGACCCATCTAGGGCACATCCGCATCCTCTGGACGCTGGACACGTGAGTCCTCTGGCCACAGGTTTTCGGTCCATTTCGGTGTCTTAACGGTGACGTTTTAAAAGTGTGGAATGCTCTTGTAAATTGGATAAGGTTAATGCATCATACAGGAGGGCTCACACACAGGGTGCTTTTCTTGTATTTTATATCTTTCTTTTTTATACATTTGTGGGAATAATGATATAACCTTACATGAGTTTTTTAAATTTGAAAAATCAAACTCTCTGAAATTCTCCTCGGGTAATTTGTATAAGAAAATAGGAAAAACATTTATTATAAATAGCCATCGATGAACTTTCTTCCCCTTAAAAAAAAGTAATATAAATCCAAAAGATTTTCTTAAAACTCCACAGATTTGATTGCATACTTTTTAAAGGACATTTTTTTCCACCCCCGCTTAAAAGTAGGCAGCACATCGAACAAGGATTCAATGCAAAACCCTGTATATCGGGACGCTTTTCCCCAATGGTGCCGCCGCTGCCTGGTCACATCAACTTTGATGTCTCCGTGAGGCCCCATCCACGCACACAGCCGTATCTCAATATGCCTCAATACACATGTGTGTGTAAGAGTGGTGTGTGTGCCATGTATTCGGTATTCCTGTGCGTCATTGGATTATGGCACTTGGGTGTAAAGCCATCGATTCCAATGACCAAAGCGCTGCCTGGCCGTTATGGCCGCTGCTGCCTGCTGTCTGACAATAATAAAACAAGCTTCATGTTTTAAATGGAACGTAAACACACATGCCTTTGTATTGGTAGAACCCACACACACACACACACACATACACTGGGACGACGTGTCTGTTCATTATTTGTTGCTCTTTTCGGTGTGTGAGAGTTTTGGCCGGGGCCGGGCGGCGAATTCCCGCGAGTCAAGACGATGGCATGGAGAACATCATCATCAACTAGAACCTAGTCGGGTGCTCGGTGCCACCCACTCTCTCAGTACAGGTCAGCTTCATTAAGAGTAACCAATGAGGTTTCTAATAAACAAAATAATTACTCAATTATGTTTTTTTAGCTGAATCTTCTATTAATCAAAAATTTTTGATATAGTAATTCGTTGAGGTATCAATAAGTTTATTAGGATGTCAAAAAGTATACAAAGAGAAATATAAAGGAAGAAATGGGAGGTCATAATATTTAAAAGCCTACTTTTAGACAGGTTTACTATTGTTGTAAAAGATATATTCACTAGGAAATGTTAAACTACAAATCAACAGTCAATTTTTTTAGATAAGATCAACAACATTTATAAAAGCAATTTTTTTAGATCAGTATTGATTGAAAACTCATTTAAAACCTGTCTAAAAGTATGCTATGATTTTTTTTATATTCCAATTTAAAGTAAGACCTATTGAAGTTGTACTGTTTCCGGCACACAAATGCCATTCGAAAGGTCTGGGTGCCCTGGATTATTGTTGCCGGCTACCTGGGAGCTCTCCAGCCTCTCCGAATGTTACTGCTATCGAGTGTGTGTGCATGTGTGTGTGTGCGAGGCTTTAACCTCACTGCGAACTCTTCGGGACTAACGGCACTACGGAGGACCAAACTTTATCACCACTGCGCGCCTGCAGTTGCCGTCCCTTTCGCTCGCACGCGCATATTATATGACAAGTACACGCTGCTGCACTGCGTCCGTTTACTGCTGCTGCCGCTGCTGCTGCTGCTGCTGCTACTGCTGCTGCTGGTGCTCCTCTTGCGCTCCTGCTGGAGCTGCTCGTGGAGCTCCGCTCGTCCTGCGAGGCCCCCTTGTGGGTTGTATAATGTTCTAAGGGGAAATCGAGAGGCTGTGATAAGTTTGGGGATCCGAAAATTGTCTTTCTGCTCCGTGCCGTTGCCGGCAACGAGAGAACCCCGGCGAGAATGAATTGGCCCTTTTGTGCGCATCACCAGCACCGCAGTGCTGGCCCAACTTGAGGGTTAGCCAAAACAGTGGGACAAAGGTACTTGACAATTGGAAGAAAATTTATTGAAAATCACTTGAAGATGTGTCCAAAAATATGCAATGATATATTTTGAGGAATACTTTAAGACATCTTAAAAAATAATAATCTACGAATTTTTAGCAAAGTAATATTTATTTTGTTTCTTACATCATATTATAATGCATCAAAATTATTTTAAATTTATGTTAAACATCATGATTTTGAAAAAACCTAAAAGTAACCTAATACAAGAAAATTCCACTTCGTTTACGCCTTAATATCTACAAGATAACCCCTTCCGTTCCTTCCAAATTAATTATATCATACCCCGTAATTCCCTAATAATGCGACCTTGAGTTGTATTACTCAAACCCCTTCCAAGGTAACAAATTATTTATTCAAAAAGGCTTTTTTAAGCGTTAATTAATCATCTCTAATCATCTCATCTAATCATAACCCAAACCAGTGTTCCCGCCAAAAAAACACAAACACACACGTGTGCTCCCTATAAGACTCCTTCTATCCCAGTCTCACCCACGATTCTAATATGAATTTTCTGCTGCTTATAGATTATATTTGTGTAAAGTTTTATGTTGCAATATTTTCGGAGAGGAGCTGAGAAGGGGCTGCAAAAAGGAGGGAGGAGATGGCCCCGCAGAAGGAGCCTCGACGACGACATTTCCTTGGGGAGCAACCTTGGTGCGAATAAAAATTATACATTGCCATATAACCAAGGCGAGACGACGTCGGAGTACAGTAGACAACAAAGGGAGGGAGAGGACTTCCAGCTTGACTTCCCGAAGGAGTCAAGGTGTCCCCCTCGCACTCGCACTCGTTCCAACTAGCGTGTGAGTGTGTGTGTGTGCTCTAACTTTTGCTAGCGTGTTTATTGGTATGTTCATTGGGGAGCATCTTGAGACCGAGAGAGAAGGCAGGAGACATCTTCTTGTTGCACAGCGAAGTTGCTCATTTTGCCATTATTATTCCACTGTGTATTGAAAAATGAAACAAAAGTGAGTTATCGTCTCTCTGTCGCTCTGACTCTTTCACTACCACTCCCACTCCTTCTTTACAGTTATTCCCACACACACGCATACTTAGATGGAAGGTGGCTATAAAATTATCAGGTGCACAGTAAACAAACGACACAAAGAGAAAATGTGTCATGCAAACCTTGGTTATGTTTTGATTAATTGGTATTAGTTTAATTCTTTTACGGGCTTTCAACAATAGTTGAGATGCCGTAAAGTATGCTATAAAATCTTCTTCCATGGGCTCGAATTCTGTTGTTTCTTTTTGAATAGTAATACGAGCTTCATTATATTTTAACTACTCGTATATTATTTGGTTCAATGTATCCACAAACATCTTGACATACTCGCGGGAGATTCGCTAAGAGAAGAGTCAGAATACAACAAGTTGTGGTGTTTGTGCCTGTGTGTGTGTCTCTTAAAATTTGATGACAAAACTTCATTTGGTTGCCGTGGTTTTGGATTATAAAGCCCCCAGCCCAGTAAGCACTGTACTGCTTTTATCGATTACTGCGGTCGATCGATAAATTTACAAATTGCAGCCACACCGACACGTTGATGACGATGACCATGACCAATTCGGGGCAATTCCCCGTGCATACATAATTCATTTATCACTTCATAATTGCATCAGAGACATATCCGAGTCCCACTTTCCCGTAGGTACTCCTCACCCCCAACCGCACCGCCGTTCGTTCGTTCTGTTCGATTACATGCACGTCGACGGCTGCCTTTATTATTTCGCCTTTTTTGCAATAATTTTCAAACAGAAACACACAAAAAGCATTTGCGCAACAATTCCCCAAGGACACGGCGACGACGACGACGACGTCGACGATGGCAACGAAGCCAAGGCAAAGGAGCATAGCCAGGGGAAGGGATGGAGAAGGTGGGCTGTAGGACCGTTGGAGCACTGAAGGTCCGGGAGTGGTGGTGGAGGGAGCAAACGAATCGAATTAAGAGCCACCACACGGTAGGTGGTCCCACCTCGCCGTGGAGCGCACACAGCGGAGCGGAGCGCCCGCTTCAGTCTTAGTCCCGCGGGATTGCCGCAGTCCGAGTTGGACTCCCAGCTCCATCTGACTCTGACTCCTCCGCCGCCTCCCCATCCTGCTCCCTAGCCATCACCCACTCCCTGTGTACTCTTTTCCCCTTTGTCCCATTCTTTGTCTGCTGGCGCTGTTGTTATTTTTGCTTTTGTTGTTGCTGTAGACAGAGGTGGCGAAAGTCCGCCTAAGGGGTTCATCATGATCATAACCACAGTCTAACAACGCTATGGGGTTTAACCATGTGTCAGAAATTAAGAGTTGGTAATTATAAGCTGACCTTAATTTTACTAAAATTATATAAACAAAATAAAATTAAATATATTATAAAAAATCTATATTCAGAACGCAGATTTGGTAATATTATAAAATCAAGTAATAAGTTTTTCTCGAATGTAAATCAAAGCATTTTTGGCTTAGTTATGACGATTTATTAAATCAAACTGCAAGGGTAAAAGAAGTTCGGTTTCCCAAAGTTTTGTGCATATTAAACTTAAATATTTGAAGAAGATTACTTACACAAAATTACATATATAAGTAGGAAATTTTAAATATTTCTAATTGATTCCAACTAGGCTGCGTACCAAGTTTTCTGATTATATTTCCAACCGATATATCATATCATAACTCTGTATAATAATAATTATATTCAAGTACCCCCTTTTCCCCTTGGGGAATATAAACCCGACTACACCACTGTCCCTCCGCTGTGCCTGTTGTTGTTGTTATTGTTGAAAAAGGACTCTTCTGGACTTTGTCCGCTCATTTCGCTGCTGTTGTTGTTGGTGTGTTGGTGTTGTTGTAGTTATTCTCGTAGGCGGCAGCGCTCTGGGAAATCTGAGCGAGTGCAGCGTTGCAGTTGCAGCGGCCTGCAGCGTTCCCAAAAGTACCACACTGCATGTGCATGTGGGTGTAGTGTGGGTGTGTGTGTGTGTGCGATGGGGGCGGTGGGCAGTGGGCGTGGCCGAACGATACAACTTCACAATAATCAGCAGCTGCACCACAAAGCCCCGAAAGTCGTAAAAATGGCCGCAAGATGGCGCTATGTCGGATATGCAAATTTCGTTCGATTTATGGTCGCCACACACACACATCTGCAGAGATACCCACACACACACACGCACGCAGACCCAACTACTCACCCGGATAGCTGGTTCATTAACATGATTCGCGAAAGATGCGAGAGAGTCATAAAATTAGCCAGGCGGCGCCAGTCGATGGCTGATGATGATGATGAATGCATCCTCCGCTTGTCTCTCTTCGCTGCAGTGATGGCGGTTTGTCCGTTTTTTTAGGGATAGTTGTGTCCTTTTTGAAGAGCAGTTCTAGGAGTGGGAATTTAGAAAAAGGTTTACCTTACGGAAATATGATTCTAAAAGCGATATAAACTTGTATAAGCTCAGCTATGACCATATTTTTTAATGAAATAAAACCGTCTTGTAATTTATCTTTTTAAAGAAAAAATCTCTGGGAGTATTTTATTTTATAAGATTTATCATATACTTTTATAAATTTTAACATAAATTGAATGGCAATGGTAGGCGGATTTTTAGTTTAAATAAATATAATGAAATTGATCTTTACAAAGACTTCATAAGAAACTTTATGTAAACTTTTCTAATTGTTGTACGATCTCTTCAAAAGTTACAACCTTTGAATTACATTTTAAAATCTCAGAAATATTTATAATTTAGAGTTTAAATACTTTAAACTATTTAGTTCTTTTTTATTTTGAGACTGTCTAAGCAAAATAATATTTCTATAAGATCTTTTTCCTGTATCGCACCTTTTCTTTAACTAATTCCAATTTTGTTCGCCTTTTGGCTTGCATTATCCTTGATTTGAAACTTCTTTGTGGCCAGTACTTCCTCTCTGACGGCCGATTCCCTGCAGCCATGCACTATCCCCTCTCTCTCTCTCACCAGCCAATGGGGGGTAGTGTCGAAAAATTTGCAAAACTCAAAGCAACAATTCGACGGAAGCCAATTTTGCGTCATACGAAGTCGCATACGGAAAAGCAGAGCAACAGCGACCGGAGATGTGAGAGATGAGCGATGTGCAACCGAAAGGCGGGGGCGTGGCACATGACTCCCCATAGAGTGAATGTTGAATAATCATCAAGCATCATCAGAGAGACAGAGATACAGAGAGAGAAAAAAGGATAAAGTTGGAAAAGGAGAGAAAAATGTTGTTCGTCACTTCTTAGGAGTTAAAATGTTAACTTTCTTTGATAGTTTTCTATATTTTTTATAGTTCTTAAAGCTTGCTTAGAATTAACCTTTAATTTATGTAGACTCTTTAGTCAAATTTCTCTCAGTGTTCAATGCATAGGTTGCCGAAGAGGAATCATCCAGGCGCGAGATGCGTTTTTGGCATGTTAAAAACTTGTCCCGTGCTGTCGTTGGGGTCCAGAGTCCGTCCACCAGATGGAGCCAGCTAGCACGTGCAACTCACTCACACACACATGTACACTTCTAGTATCCCCAAAAACCGACTCACACACACACACACAAATACAGTTGCAAAGAGAAATTCGTAAAATTTTGTTTCCGCTGATGAAGTATTCCCCAGCTGCAGGACAAGGATTATTGGACGTGTGGCGGTCCAGCTCTGCTTCACTGTTAGCTTAGATCCAGCCACACACACACACAGTTACACTCTGTGTGTGTGTGCTTTATGTGCTGGCATGCAAAGTGGCATAAAAGCAGATCCGCACACAGCCACAGAACCACATCATCGAAACGTCGCCGAAACGACGAGCCATCAAGGAAATTCTCAAGCGCTTAGAATGTTGCAGGACCTCTTTCGTCACCCACTCTCCTCCACTCTCCTCTTTTTTCTGACTGGCATTGCCCCGCGAAATTTCATTTTGTCATTAGAAACTAGTAAAAGCCAAAAACGCGAAAGTAGCAAAAGCGCAAAGCGAAGTGAAAGCCTGATGGCCCGATGGCTGAGTTGATGAGTTCATGTCGAAGGTTTTCACCTCTTTTGGGGTTTTATGATGGTTGAAGGTGGTTTGAAAAGGGAGTGGGAAAAGGGGTTCAATGTAAATCTGAGTTTTGAAAGATTGTAAGTTTTTCAGGAGAGAGGATTGTAAGGAAAAAAGGATCTACTATTGATGTAAAATATTTTATTTTGTGTTTCCTAAAAGAATTTCCTATAAAGCCTGTCCTTAATCTTGCTCTTGAGTTAAGTCTTATCCCATTTACTCCCCTAATAATCTCTTTACTAGCTATCATTATCTAGATACTCAAATATTTCAAAAAATTTCTTTTAGTTTAGTCTTTCCCTGATTCTTTTCCTATACCCACACTCTTTACAATCCCACAATTCTATTCTTACCATTCTCCTCCCCCAATAAACCGACTTAAATTCATTTCCAATTAATTCCTGGACACCAGATCTACCCTTTTCATAACATATTTACATACATATACCAAAGCAAGCTTCTATTCCCACTGTCCTTCAGGTAACCCAACCCCATTAGCATATCCCCGAGGAGCCGCTTCTTGGTTTACTTGCCAAAACTCAAGTCAGACAAGACCGTCTCACGTGAGACGTTTTGGCGCCCAGCCGACCCACCGAGAGGCACGTCAAACGTTGCGTATGAGTAACGCCAAGTTCTGTAGACAAACTTAACCCCCCTCCCCCTCGGCGCCCCAATTAACCCCCTGCTGCCGAACATTCACAGCACGTGCTGGCAACAGCTGTTTCCTCTTAGTGAGAGACCAAAACAAGGGGCTCTCTTGGAAGCCTCAAACTCTCTAAACTCTCTCTTTGACGCTCTTTGTTAGGACATGCGCACTGCAAGGATGTGCTCTTCCTTGCTCTTAAGCCAGAGATTTGGTGGTAAGGGTAAAGGTGGGAAGGAAAGGGAGCAGCTTGGGGGCTTACTTGCTGGGGTATGGAATTATGGCACCCTGGGGCTTAGCATAATCAAAATTCCTTGCACTTGGGGATCCGGAAAGGGCATCCTGGCCCCAGCCAAGCCATTCCATCCAAGACGTCGAGGTCAAGTCCCAGCTGCATTTGCTCCGCTTGCAGCAATCTTGGACTAAAATAAGCTTTGCCTTTTCTTCCTTCTGCAGGCGGCGACGATGAGGAGGTGGACCCAGATGCGGATCCAGAGCCAGAGCCAGAGCCCGAGGACCTAGAGCTAGATGAGGACCTGCTCAGTCTCAGCGGGGACGAGGACGAGGACTACGATGATGAGGAGCTGCAGAGCCTGGACAGCTTCTACTCAGGTGAGTGTCACATATACATATATTTGCCACCTTTCTAGTCCCCAGCAATGGCAGGCAGCATGCGTGCTGGTGCCATAACCATTGGAATTGCCGTTGGGGGTGTTATCCTGGCTGCCGGAGATGGCACTCCAGGGTGCTCTACACCTGTGCCGCGGGTGTCGTTCCATATGCTGCGGTCCTGTGGCTGCCGGGGCAGCCTAACTACGTTTTAAAAACCCCAAACAGCAATCAACACCAAGCAGAAGTCCGGGGCAGCATTCGGAGTCAAGTTGGGACCAGTGGCAGCAGTGGCAGGACTAAGACCAGGACCCGACCACTCCTCTCCTATCCTATCCTATAGTCTCCTCTTCTATCCACTCACTCCGTTCGCACATCCTCGTTGCCTCGTTTACGAGCTGTCGAAGCAACTGGCGGAGAGACAGACAGAGAAATGCCAGGCAGCATCATGAGCTACGGCCACGACATGACCTCCTCCCACTCCCACTCCCACACAGATCCTACTCCTCATCCTGTTACCATCTTCCTTGGCCACATTTCTCTCTAGTGCCATTTCGAATGCTTTTTCTGTGTTATTTGTTTCGTTTTGTGGCGACGGCTGCCTGCCAGGACTGCTATTTTTTCACAACTTCCTTGCGCTCTGTGTGTGTGTGTGTGTGTGCTTTTTGTTTTTGTTTCGAGCAACGTCCTTGCCGGCGGCAAGGCAACTTCCTGCCCTGCCCTGTCCTGGGCTGCCCATTTCATTCCGCCCCCTTTCATTCATTCATTCATGCACACAACTCAGACTTCACTTGACTTGACTACTTGCCTCCGACTCGGTCGAGACTGTGCTGAGTTGTCTGGGTTTTCTTTTTGAGTACACTAAGAGAAAAGTAAAGGGAAAAGGGTAGCACAGTAGGATGAATAAGTTTCTCCATAAAATAGTTACACTTAAAGTATCTTAGACAGCAAGCTTAATAATTAACGTAAAGTTTAAATAGTCTTAAAAGAGAGTTTTAGAATGTTCCCTTAGACTTGAAATAAATATGACCCTCGAATATCCGGCTCGAAGGACCACAAGAATTATATAGTGAAACTTAGTTAACAATTAATTGATTTCTAAAATGTAAAACTTCATGTAGATCCCCTCTATGTACTACTATTTTCTCCCACTGCATTCATAGTTAGCACTCAACACTTGCCCAGCGCATCCTTTCTGGCATCCTTGGCATTACCCTCTTACCCCCCATAACGACCTGAGGCACTTGTGGTTGAGGCCTTCCACCTCAAACCATTTGGGCAGCTCCAAGGAAATCTCTCTGGCCATTTGAGCACAATTTTGAAACGTTTTACGTTGTGTGTGCGATGTGATTTTGCGGGGCCAGCAAGGATCCTTATCCTTATTCCCGAGCAGCCCAAATGTATGCAATGAAATGCAATTAGTTGCAGTTGAAACTCTCACTTCTTTGGGTTCGCAGCAAAGAAAAAAAAAAGGTTATCTCAAGTTGGCTAAAAGTTGCTCTCGGTTCCAGTCACTTCATTTATTTGTTTGTCTTGGCTGAGACTTCCGTCTAGTGGTTGGAGGGAAAGGACTTAGGCTGTCCCTTTTGATTTATTAATTGCACGTGTAGCCGTCCACGAAGTGACAGCGAAGAAGACAATTTAGCATGCTCGTATGCAAATAGTTTTAGAGCTTCCTTTTGATGCGACGCAATTAATTACACATTTGTCTTACAAGACAAACACGGAGTTAACTCTACTTCCTTCCTGCTGGCTTGCTTGCTTGCTTGCTGGTTTCTCGTGTCTCGAGACCATAAATAATTGCTCTGGTCAAAGGTTTTTGGAGCTTGGAACGGGTCGCGTCTTGGGGATTGCTTAAAGTGGCCAATTCTCACAGCACTCACTGCTCGAGCCCGTTGCTTTCCCAAGAAGCCATCGCCGTCATCATCAGCGCAAATTGCTTTACGCACCGCAAACGGAGATAGAAATCTGTGCTTTGGGGAAAACTGGTTGACATCCACGGTTAATGAACCGCCGCCCGCTAAGCTCTGTGTGTGGCTCTCTCTCTCTCTCGAAAAGGGCCTGAAGATGTCTTCTCTGGATTTATCACGTAGAGAACTCTACGGATCATGGCAAAGATCCAGCCACCGTAGACGCGTAACTGGGTCAGTGGACTATCCTAAGTACAAATCTAATGCCTTTTAATTACAGAGAGACCCGCCAAATGTCCCCAAAAACTAAAGTTTCTTACCCCACGCACACTTTTACCCCATGGCGACAAGTCATTAGAAAGTTTTCACCGCTTTTCGCGGCTCTTCAAAGGGGGTGGAGTCTTTTTCTATTTAAGAAAAGGGGCGGTCACATTACTGATACTCTTCAATGTCAGTCAATGGTAATTGTTTTCGTGAGAAACTTTTGGTTTAAAAAGATTTATCAGAGATTTAGGTATATAATTCAAAGAGTTTAAAGGTCTTTCTGTAGTTTTAAAGACTATAAAATTAACAAGAATTGTACTGTAACTTAACACTAGTTGTTTAAGAATATAAGCTGAAAAACCCCCTTTAAAATAAGCTTTATAATCATATTAATCATAATCAACTCAATAGTCACCGATATCCTTATCACCAAATCCTTTCCCATAACCCAGAAAACCCTTCATCACAACCCAAAGACACCCCTCTCTCCTTAGGGTATAACGAATATCAAAAACTTTAACCCAACTTGCCTGGCTGGCTGGCTGGCTGTCTGGACAAAGTAATCGCAATCTCAGGTGTAAAACCGCTCTGACACTGCAGCTAAACAAGCGGAAACAAGGCGAAAAAAGTTCGTCCTGCAGCTTGGACTGCAGTGTCAGTTGCAGGACAATCCCCCCAGCTACGGGTTAGACTAAAGGTAGCCACCATAGGCGCACTGGCCGCGACTCTTGGCAATTTTTTTTTTCGCCAACTTTCCCACCAGCTCATCCTCATCCTTGTCCTCATTGTTTTTGATCCCACGGGCCATGGCCAACTGGGCTCTGCCGCTGACTCTGGCTCTGCTTCTGACTGCAAAGTTATGACACGCCCAAGTTGCCACCTTTTCCTTGGTTCTGGCGTATGATTTATGTGCCTTTGGTGGTTCACTCCGGCGCCGCCGCTCGCCTTTCGCCAAGTTTTTCGGAGCCATCCCGCGAGGTGTGCGGCTGGGAGCGCACTGGAAAAGAAGAGCAAACTTTCCGCGAAAGACGTTTTCATTTCGCTTTTACGATGCAAAAATAAAAGCAACGGAATGTTCGTTCGTGTATCGCCGCCAACCCACATAGCTCCTTGGGTTCTGTTCTCTCTCCCTCTCTCTTTTTTTTTTGGTGGCTCCCATGTGCATAGTTCCGGGCTGCTCCTCGTCCTTATGCGACTCCAAGGCGCAATTCCGCGTGCCAAACTCCCGGGGGAACCCTTTCAGCTCTGTTCCTCCGTACGCGTTCCCTTTTTTTGTTGGCCATCTGAATATATGCGACGACGGCTCGTCTCGGTTTTCTGGGGGATAAATTTTGGGGTAATTTAAATGAAATACGCGCCGAAATGTATCCACATGCGAAATGGTCTGACTGCCTGACTTTTGGTTATTTGATCTTAAAGGATTTAATTTAGACATATTGTTATGGGCGGAGCAGGTAACACAACATGCTTATAAATCTCTTGGTGCTTTGTGTGTCCTGGGGGTTGCTTTTGCTTCTAAGGGGTGTTGGGTTAGGATAATGATGTCCTGGCATAAGGGAAATCCAATTAGGTGTGACTGAAAGAGGGCTATGAACCATTATCTGTCGCTTAAATGCTTGTCTAGGCTTTATGGAATTGAATATTTTAAAGTCAAAGTCAAAGTCCAAACCCTTGACCAAGTTCTTGGTAACAGGAACCCTTGGTTACCCCTGACTCCTTTGAGCTGAAGTCCCATTCATAATTCATGACCTCCACACACAGCTTCCCCTACTAACTCACTTATTAGTTAAATGCCAAAAGTGACGCTGGAACTTTACCTTTTGCTATAAAATAATTTTATGATTATTATCGTCGAGACAAAAAGCAGTCGTAAACCCAATTCCGTGTGAGAGACCCTTCCCCCCTGAGGGGTACACTACTTACAGTTATCGTGGCTCTTGAATCGCCGTGAAGTTCTAGTTTCCGTCTTCCGAGTGGAACTTGAAGAACTCAAAAGAACGCGAGGAGATATCAGCGACCGGAATCGAGGCAAGTACAAAAGACCTCGGATGTGGCAATCGGACATGTTAATCTGGTTTCTGGACTTACTTCCCTCTCTGCGGACTCACAGCAATGCATTTCAATTTTCTGGACTCTAACCTCAACCTCCCAACTTTATGGCAACTGGCACGCGTACGTTGGATGGTCAAAGACCGTTTAGGAGTGGCAAAAGGCAGCTGTGTGGGGGCATTGTTCTCCCCCCAACCAGACACAAAGCCACAAAACTGGTAGCACGTGCCACCGCACTGTGCCTCCCCAATATCCCCACTCTCTGCGGTTGAAAGGGTTTTCAGAGGCCCAGAAAACAGGTGCGAAAGTCAATTATGGCCATGGTCAGAGTGAAAATCAATTTTAGAAAGAGAGAGACCCTAAGAAACCCTTTTCAAAAGCGGATTTCAGCCACCGCAGGACGCCCTCGACACGTCGCCAGGCCCATCATTAGCCCTGACAGGCGATCAAGATCCGATCCCAGACCAGACTTCTTTCCTACCTGTCCACTTGACTCTGACTCTGACTCTGACTCTTGTCTGATTGATTTGTCTCAGCGCCTCTATCGAAATTGAGACAAATCCATTGAGGAACCTCATTTTTCATTGAGTAACCAAGCAGCCGAGATCTCGATCTGTCTGTGATGCAATCCAAAGGGATAATCATTATGGTCCATTGAGCGAAGATGACTTGTCAGTGTTGAGGCAGAGAGGGTTCATCATGAAAATCAGATTATGGGGATAATTGTTTGTTTGGTAAATATGTCTAAAAGTTGTCCCTAATGCGGTGGAGAGCAACGCCATAGGGTTTCGGAATGAAAGATGAGTCCAAAAAAGGCTGAGGTGGCCACCAGGAATGAGGGAGAGGAGTGGTCTTGTGAAAGAGGTGATATTTTCTAAGATTTCTAGGAATTACTTTTTATGTTTTATGGAATATCTTTGAGTTACATAATTAAGCTTGTTTCCTATTAAGAAAAATGTAAAGAAAGTCGGAACCTTACACATTTTGTAAACTATATATTTTCAGGCATTATTATATTTTCTTTCTGACAAAAACTATTCTGATATATAGCATCCCCTCTAATAAACTGCAACCATCAATCTCCCAACCTTTTTCTACATCATTAACCTGTTAGTCCTGAAATAATGTCAACGTTCTCTAACAAAAAAGTATCCTTTATCCCAAAAAAATAAACCTTTTTCTGCCTACTCTTGACCACCAAATGATTGCGGCTCTAATTAAATGTGTCCTCTCAAGCGTCTGATTAATTGTGCAGTTAGCGCCGGAATGAGATCACCGAAAGATGGAAATCTCTGTGGAGACCCATAGAGGTTGGACTCAGCTCTAATTCTTCGTTTTTTTTTGGGTCTGAAGCTGGTGCCCAGACCCCAGGTCAGCTGTCAGGACATCAAAGTGACAATTTGAGTGACTCTTACCGGAATGGCTAATTTAAAATGCGCTGAAACAAAAGGACACTTAGGCTGCTGGCAGGACAATGGATGACACGATGACAGGTCCTCTCTCTCTCTCTCTGCAAGCTCCCATATATGGTATATTTTTATAATTTATCTATTATGCATGAGGGCGCCGCCGCTGCTGGCTGGAAACCCTTTAGCTGTCAGCACACATATCCAGGACGACACATGAGTGAGTGTTGGTCCTTTTCGCCTCGCTGCTGACCAACTGCAAATCTCAGTGAAAAGTTTGGCCTGACTTTGGCATTAGCCGCCGTCGTCGCCGCGCATTTAAAATGCACAGGAAAAAGGATCGAGGACCAAAAGGCCGGGGCGACACACACAACAACTTACCTGGACACCCTTTCACCCACCAACCACCCATCGCATCCCTCCTTCGCCCCCTTTTGGCCAGCACTTGTCGTGGCCTGTCACAAAACTGTCACTCAACTGTAATTAACACCGGAGATGGAGGACTAAAGTGGCTCAGTGTCGGTTTGGGGGGAACTTTTACCATTTTTCAGCCGAAAGTTGATTTTTCGCTGGGTAAATGTTGGTTCCAAAAAAAGGAAAAACAGAAAAACATCTAAAGCAATTAGAAATTCAAATGGAAAATTCGGATTCCTTGTATACAATTAGGAAAATTGTTGTTTTTCTTGTTGCTGTTGTCGAGCGGAAAAACTTTCTTCCTCGTGGCCTCCGTCATTAAAAATGTAAGAAGCGAAAATTAACTTTAATTGCAATTTTATCTTTGGATTGTCATTGATAAATTCATTTTGTGGGTTTTTTTACGGGACTCTTTTGACTTTGGAGCAAGTTTCGCTTTGAAAGGGGTCAAAAGGTTAAAGAGTTTACCTTTCTGGGTTAATGGAATTGATATTTGTAATGGAACTTCTTAAATGATATCTGAAAATGGGACAGGGATGCGGAAATGGTACACGTGCGGTAAACTTTGGCTAAATTGACAGGTGGAGGACTCTATAAAAAGGGGTTTAAGAAAAGTTTACTGGTGTTTACAATCGCTGCCAAATTTTGTTGAAATTCTTGAATTAAGAAAAAAATTTAGTTCCTTTTAGGGAAAGTAACTATAAGCAATAGACACTTACATACGTATCTGATTTATAAGTACACATGTTCCAAATTTTTAAGCGCAAATTTTAAGGCGAAAATTTTACCAGTACAACAAATGAATGTCGCTCGTATATTAAAAAATAAACTAAACAAAGCAAATCAAAAAACAAAGCCCTAAATTTCAGGAAATATGGTAAATTATCCTTAAAAAAATTGTATTTTTGGTTGCTTTCCTTGATTTAACGGTGTCTTGCCTTTAATTCATGGAAACCTTTTCTTAATTTTAGAAAAAATGTCTTAGTTTCAGGACCGTTTTCCTTAAAAATAGAAAAATATTCCCATGAGTGCGTAACGAAATATCATTTATTCACTCAAAAAATAAAGAAAATGGTATGAAAATATATTTTTATTATGCAAATTGAACCTCTGATCACGTTTATTGTTCTTTATCCCCCAATTTTTCTTCTAAACTCAAAAAACAATGCAGTCTCTAAGCTAAATCGGAGTTATTTTGACTTTATAAATAAACCTTACGTGAAAAAACGTACCAAAACTCTATAAACCTAGCCTCCCAACCGACTAAAACCCTATATCTCTACCCAATGTACCCATAAACCGTGATAGATATCTGAATAAACCACGAATCGTTGCTCAACCTCAAACCAAAGACTCAAACAACGAACCTGGCGACAAACGCGAACAGCAACAACATCAACAAAAACAACAAGAAATCGAGGCAATTAGCAAATCGACAGCTAACGGCTTCGACAGCTCCGTCAATAGCCGTCTCTTTCTCCATGTATTCCATGTACTGACTTTCCCGTTGTTGTTGTAGTTGTTGGCGACGCATGCGCGGGCAGAGCAACGCTGCCATTGGTCGGCGAAATCTTCAGCCAATGAGAGCACTGGAAAAGTCTTAAATAACAAAAAGAAAAATTAAATATAAAATCAGGTAAACGAAGGAGAAGATAAAAAAAAAAACAGAAGCTGCCCCAAGTTGAATTGAGGCTAAAATAGTGAAAAGTGATTTTTTAATTGCTTTAATAGTTTTACGACGAGGGACAGGGGAGTTGAATAACAAAGAGCACAGAGACAGGTAGAAATTGAGGAGTTAAGGTATAGTTACACATTGGGAAAATAAGATATAGGGGAGAAAATATATTTGAGGCTTATTTAGGGACAGATTTATGTTTGTTTAAAATTATTCTTCTTTTATAATTATAATTCCCAAGTGCTGAGATATCAGTCATATGAGTTTTTTGTTTTTTAAGTATCTTTTAATTGGTTTAAAGTATATTTATATTGAATTTCGTGATCATTTTTATATGAACTCCCTTTTAATATGAGGAAACTATAAACTAATTCAATATAATATCTTTTTATACGCGAAGGCAATGTGATTTATTACTTTTAATTGAATTATAGGACTTTACACAAAACCTCTTTAATTAAGTAAATTTTTCACATACAACATTAATATAATTTAAAAAGTCTTCATAATAAAAGAAGCTTAAGTCTTAATAGTTTAATATTCTGTTTGAATTTCCTAGAAATTGTTCCAAGTGCATCACTGCTGTTGACACTTCCCACAAAAGCGAGCTTTTATTTGCTGCATTTTCCTGGGATTTTTGCTGTTGTTGCTGCTGATGCTGCTGTTGCTGCCACCGCTGTCAGTGCCACTGCCACTGCCGCCGTTGCATGCATAATTAATTTGGCTTTTAGTGAACTGCACTCGACAGTCCTTTTTCTGGCCAACAACGACTGTCCTGTGATATCCTCTGGCAGCAGGATATGCTATACTTTTTGCAAACAATTCGCTTGTTGCCACATTGACGGGTCCGCGCTAATGGCTTAAACGTGTTTTTCCTATGCGAGGCTTTCGTTTTTTTTTTGTGTCGAATTTTTGGCGTCAATTTAACTTTTTACTTTTTGTATTTGTTTGCGGTCATGTTCGTACGTTCATATGTGGATCAAAATGACAATTGACATTTACATGGAGTGGTTAGGGTTGAAAAAAGGGGTTTTGTAACATATGCCAAAGATGATGGCCTTGATTTTTATATAAATTCTAGACAAATAGCTGCTTGTAGCACTCAGAAGCAGATTATTATATAATAAGATGTGTTTAGTAGTGTTTTATATGATTTTAAGAACATTTGTACAAGCTGAGACCTAATAAGGGCATTTGTGAAATAAAATCTTTTTCTTTGGCGCTTAAAAGTAGGCAATACAATATTTTTAAGATAAATTTAAGTTGTAAAACTTTATTTGAAGGCTTAGAAAGTCTGTAAAATCTTCGCAAATTCGTTTTTTTATGTAATTATCTGTACCAGACAGCTGTCTTTTTTTTAAATTTATAAAATTACTTTATAAATTACCCAACGCCCTTTACAAAATCCAGGTAAACCCCGATTATATTCAATTTCAGGTCATAATTCGCACACCAGTTTTTAAATCTGTAGCTTTAGGCAACTTTTTCAATCTAATTAACCCAAAAAAAAGTTAATTCCCCCAGCCAAGCCCCAAAAAAAATATCCAAAAAACGACTAAAAAGCAAGGAAATATCACATCATCACCTGACTCTTTGACTAAATTACATTTTGAAGCGCACATAAATAAAATAAATGTGAAACGCATCAGCTTGGCTCGCCCCATCCCGCTCCCACAGCAGCTCCCACTCCCTGTTGTCGTCTCCCTCTACCCTTTAACCCATTAGGGTCTCGTTGGATCCCATGCTCCGCCTTTTGCCTGCCCTCGCTTATATGTATATGTATGTATTTATATCGTTTATGTATGGTGCTGTGGCGGCGTCACCAACACCAGCTTGGGCACGACAGACGTGCATGCCCTCTCTCTCTCTCTCTTTCCGGTCGAGGCTGTCTCGCTCTCACTCTGGTCCCGGGCATGCAACTTCTTCGGCTCTCGGCTTCGGGGCTCTCAGTGTGTGGTGCTTATGTACAGAGCGCTTTCTCGCTCACTCTCCCGAGCGCTCTGTGTGCGAGTATTAGTGGGGGTGGGGTGGGGGCGCCATTTAAATTGGCGTTGCTGTTGCTTTCCCATTTGTTGGATGAGAATCCCAAAAGGCACACGCACGCACACACACGCAGAGCAGAACCAGTTCGCCTAGTTGTCGTCGCCCGCTGCTCTGCTCTTCTCCTTGGGCTCTGTTGTGGCACTCGGTCTTTCGCTTTGCGGCTCTGATTTTAGTCAGTTAGGTTTTGGTGCCCGCGGCAATTGGACGTCCTTCGTCTCGCGACGAAACGAAAGAAAAAAAAACAACCAAGAAAGGAGAACAGTAACAACAATAAACTTATGAATAATGATCCTTTGGTGCAGCAAGGGCTCTCAGACTCAAAGTGCTTAGTGTTTTCTCTCGAAGAAAGTGCAGTTAAAGTGCCTCTCTAAGTGATTTTAGCCAATTTTAAAGTTAATTAATTAATTTAATTAGTTGAAAAAAGACCATGCCTTGATATGATGGCCCTTAAGATGTTATATCGCGGTCCCAGTTCGCGTTTGGAGAATTTAATTGAAAAGATCCAAGCCACCAAGGAGATAACCAATAGCGGTAATTAAAGGGAGATTTTATGAAATTATATTTTTAAAAGAAGAGTTTATTATGATTAAAGTGCTAATTGTTTTGGGAAATTCATTATAAAGCTTTTGAATTTAAATTAATTTGTTACCTTAAAAACTGAATAATAAGACTGTTTAATAGTAATATTTTTTTTTCTCAAAAAGGAATATTGTATACTGACAAAGAATGTAAGGAAATAATTTAATTTCTCATGAGAGCTTAGCGATCTTTCCATATTGAAATATTTTAACTACCTATAATGATCTTACAGTCTAAACTTCAAATGCCGACGGTATTTCCTTTCCATCTAATTTGCTTAATTCTTTTAAATAAATTTATAGCATATTTTATTAATAAATAAAGAGTTTATAATATTAAACAGAACCATAAGCAAAATATACAAGTTTTTAAAAATTCTTTAAGTAGATAAAGTAGTTTTAAACTATTAAAGATCAATTATGTTTTTTATAAGTTTGAGTTCTAGCATCTGTTTAAATGTGCTTATTTACTAATTTACTAAATTATCTTATTAATTTTAACCCCTATGTTATTGATAAAACAAAATTAAATATGCAAATAGTAAAGCCTTTTTTAAGACATATTCAGACAATTTATAGAAAAAAACTAATAAACAGATTTGGAAAAGATTTAATAACTTTAAAATATATCTTCTTAAATATAAGATTTCTGTACTCTAAATAAAATTTCAAATCAATCATTAAGTTTGCAATCAAAACAAATACTTCTCAATTACTTAGCATTTCAACATCTTTCATAAATCTTAGATCTTAACTTCACCAAGATCTCCCTTTCCCGATCAATCTCTTAGACACTTGACTTTCTTGTCCCCATAACAACTTACAGCCAACATTTCAATCAAATCTGAATGGGTTCAAATCTCTTGCAACTTTCTTTAACCCCTGAGTTCAAGACGGGTTAATGAGTGCTTCCAGATCTGCTGATGAGGCAACTTGCGGATGTTTTCCAATTAGAGAGGAGAGGGAACTGGGAACTTAGATCGCTGACCAGAGTCGGGGTTAAATAAACCGCGACAGACAGCAAGAGATATATTCTCTGACCCAATGCATTATTATGTATTATAACCAAAGAGACACAGACGCGAAGATCACGCGCAATTGGGCTTAATTAAAAGTTGTCGAAAACGGAAAGTGAACATCGGCACTTGGCGCGTGGTTATAGAGGGAATCAAGTGACCCTCATGGATCTCGGGCTGATGATGGGATGATGGGATGCTGGGGCTGTAATTAAAACCGCAGCTAAGAACAAAGCGCAATTAGTTTGCATGAGTCGCGCTCGAAAGTTTTCCCTCAGATCACCAGCTCACACTGGGATGGCCTGGATGGGGTGTCGTTCTGCTAATTGAATTAATTCCGTGTCCAGCATTTGATAGCCGACGTTGATTTCCTGTCTCGGTCCCCAAAGTGCCGCTAATCAGGATGCTGCCTCCCACTCGATGAGGCCTCAATTACACTTGGAAAATTGAAAATGCCGCCTTAGAAAATGTGATAGAATAATTAAGTGATAATTATTTGGGGGTTTTAGCAGCTTCCAATGGTTAATTTAACTAATAAGTGATCTCAAAGAAGCTTAAATAAAACTATCTATTAACTATTTTTTGGGTTAAAAACATTCATTAATTTTAAAAATAATGACTATGACTATGACTTATGTCTTTACCAAATAAAATACCTCTTACCTATCTCTATTCTTATTCAATTTATTCCAAAACTACTTAACTCCTTCCCCCCTTTTCCCTGAGTGTAATTAAGACCTCTCTTGATTTGTTTTCCAGACATGTACAGTACCCATACATCATCCAGTTACTCGCCTAGCATTTCGGATGGCACCATGACGCCCAATTCCCACCATTTGCCCGGTGCTCCAACCTCCGCCGGTGCCTCTGGCCAGGAGGATCCACATCATCATCAACATTCCGAGGGCAAGCTCAATGGTGGCCCTGATAACGAGGAGCTGGTCAAACCAAAGCGTTTGCCACACTTTCATCACCATCACCATCATCATTACCACCATCAGCAGGCTCTGAAAATAGCCAACAAGCTGCGCAAAATCAATAAGGAAGCCAAAATGGGAGCTGGCGGCGGTGGTGCTGGTTCCGGAGGAGCAGGCTCCAAGTTTGATAAGTTGACAGGCGAGGGGATTAAGGCTCGCGGCGACGGCTCCTATCAGTGTCAGTTCTGCGATAAGTCATTTCCGCGTCTCGGCTACTTGAAGCATCACGTACAGGTGAGTGTCGTAGTAAAAAATTTTCAAAAGAAAACGGGGTTCAGGGGTCAGGGAAACTCCCATTTCCGAAAGGGTTGGGTGGCAGGCAAAAGTTGTTAATTACTCTACTTGACATCCTTGTAAGGCGCTTAGTCTATTTTCGTTTTCTGGGTGAGACTTGTTGGTACTTTCTCTGATTGAGGTGACAGCCTTGGGTAGGTACACCTTTAGGCTTTCAGGGTGTCAGGTCTGAGACTTGATTGACAATCTGCGGTTAGTCTTATCGATTGTCTAATTTTGGAAGAGGGGGTTAAATGGGGGTTTTCAATTTGCTAATTGAAATGGAAAGTGGTACAAGTCAGAAGGTTGAAGGGGTTGTTTTTAGGGGGAAATTTCAAGAGGATTATTTAAGGACTAACAGAAAGGTTACTTAACCAAATAAGGTATAAATTGTATAAGTAATAGCACCCAAAAATGTTTCTAGGATATTTCCCTTGATAAAGTCTTAAAATCTCGATTAAAAACAGAATATCTGAGGAGGAACTTTTTAAAACTTCAATTTCTCTTATGGAGCTTTTATTATAAACTTCTAGGAAGATTTATGATTGTAAAATCTTAGAAATTATTAAAGAAAAAAACCCTTTAAGACCTCTATACCTTAAGCTCAAAATTAGCATCAAGTGTTTGATATAAACCTTTTCTTTAAATACAATTCCCCATTTCTAAGGCTCCTTCGGCACATCTAAGAGTCACATCAAAGAGCGAATCCACAAGATCGGAAGTCTTTGTGGAGACCGCCTCTCACCCACACTACCCCTTTGGGGTTTCCCCCCCTTTCTCTGGTGAATTCTAATTCGGCTTAAATGCTTTTTGGCCAACACCGCCCATGACATCAGCAACTTGTTAACCCAATTGCAACTGCTGTTTAGGACTACCGACCAACCGAGTCCGATCTTTATCCAGGGTCTAACATGTAGCACTCGAGCTTTGATCCTAGCGCCTGGATGAGCTGCTACGGATTGGAATTTGGTTTCGGATTCGGATTCAGATTCGGGTACGGGTACGGTCTTTGAGCGGTGCTTGAGCGACAGTTTAAAAAGCCATAACCAACACGAGAGGACTGGAGATGCGGCGACTAAAGCCCGGCTAACTCATCATATATTGTGCAATTTTAAGGCAGTCCAGCAGCTGGGGGACTGCATACAAATGGGCTAATTTTTTGCCGCTCTCGAAAGTTCAAAGCTTAAAAGCCGACGCCCAGAAAGAACCCAAAAAGCAAAAACCGGTTGCGGGTGTACAAGCACAGCACCTGCCTTCCTCCCACTCCTCGTGCGCGGTTTTCCAAGCGCGGCGTCGCGCATTTAGATGAATTTTGTCCACAAGCCACGAGTAGTGGCAAGTGAAACACCTACTCGTCTGAGTCCGAGTCTGAGTCCGAGTCTGAGTCCGAGTCCGAGTCAGTCGGTATGCAGATTCAGATTCAGATTGACGCATCTATAAATTCAAGCCAGGAGTCGTCGTCATCGTTGTCATCGCAACTCTTAACTGGGGTAGACAGTTCGTTTGTATGTTTGGTTGTCTGGTTGTCTTCTAAGAATTTCAAATAGGCTTAAGGCCAAGTCAGACTATGGAGTCTCGGGGTCTCTGTCGGCTAATTGCCCAGATTATCTATCTTTATCTTTATGCTAATGGCATTTTCCAAATCTCTTCTTTCCTTCAGAGCCACGCCGAACACCTGCCCTTCAAGTGCGAATACTGCTCGAAGCTGTTCAAGCACAAGCGTTCCCGGGATCGCCACAAGAAGCTGCATACCAACGAGCGTAACTACAAGTGTCCCCATTGTGAGGCGGCCTTCTCCAGGAGGTAGGATTTCATCTCCAGAAAATTTTATATATAACCATAACTAAGCCTAGGAATTCCCGTTACTCTCTCTATCTTTTAGTGACCACCTGAAGATCCACATGAAGACGCACGACATCCAAAAGCCTTTCCAGTGCAGCATGTGCAATCGAGGTTATAACACGGCGGCAGCCCTGACCTCACACATGCAGAAGCACAAGAAGAATGCGGCCATCCTGGCAGCTGGTGGCAATCCCAATGCCCTGAACTATAGTCCCCGATCCACGGGCTCAGCCTCGGCCTCAGTCTCCAGTAATGGAAGTCTACAAAAGAGGCGATATGCCTTGGCTTTAGCCTCGGATAGTAGTCCCAGTAGGTTGGACTTTCCCAAGAGATCCCGAAGCAGTCATGTGACAGCTGGTAATGGAGGCAACAACAACAACAACACCACTGCAACAGCCACACCCACGCCCCTGCTCAGGTGCAGCTACTGTCCCAAGGTCACGGAGTTTAGCAGCTTGGAGCAGCTTAATGCCCACCTGCAGAGTGTCCACGAGCAGCAGCAGCAGCATCAGCATGCGGCCAAGACTCCATCGGCTCCGGAGAGCGAGGGTTTCCAGCTGAGCTGCGAATATTGCACCATGAAGTTTGGCAATATAGCAGGACTCTTCCAGCACATGAGGAGCACTCACCTGGACAGATTGAGCAGTCCGAACTCCTACTACGAGCACTTTAATCGTCTGGCCACTGCTGGTACTTTCAGTCCACGTCTGGCTTTGGATTTGCCCAAAATCAAGCCGGATTTGGGCAGTCCGGAGAGGGAGTCGACGCGTGCTGCCGAGGAGGATCTGCCCACCGATTTGAGCAGCAACAAGAGGCGACCCCAGACACCCACAAATAACCAGCAGTCCCAGCAGTTGGCTCCTCCAGCTGCCCCGCCAGGAGTCTTCTTCTGCAATCAGTGCAACGCCGGACTGCCAGACTTTGAGAGTTTCAGGAATCATCTGAAGAGTCACATTGCCGAAGGCATGCAGATGGTGTGTCCCCACTGCGGATTGAGTCTCCCCGAGCAATCAGAGTTCGAGCGCCATGTGGTGGGTCACTTCCTCATCACCGGCTCCGAGTTCAACTGCAGCTCCAGCTGCGGCAAGAGCTTTGCCAAGTCGGAGGATCTGCAGCAGCATCTCCTCTCCGAGCACGTGCTCACCCTGCTGAAGTGCTCGCTGTGCTCGGAGCTCTGCGAGAGTCGAATGGCCATGCAGCTGCACTTGGCCTGTACCCACAGCCAGGAGACGAAGCTGCTGCGCTGCAGCGCCTGCCTGGAGCTCTTCCGCTCGGATGCCGAGTTCCATGTGCATGTAAAGACGCGTCACCAGCTGGGCGGACATCCCTCGATGGGCGCCACTCCGAGTGCTCCTGCCAATCCCCTGCAGTGCATGTTCTGCCGGGCTGTTTGCTCCTCGGAGCTGGAGATGCACTTCCATTTGGCGGCGCATGCAAGGCAGTTTAGGTGCCCCTCCTGCCCGGAGACCTTCCATGTGGAGTTCCTGCTGGACAGGCACATGCAGAGCCAGCATGGCGGCGGTGGTGTAAAGGACAAGGAGCAGCAACGGGGATCACCTAATATGGGAAGTCTCTATGTGAATGCCTTGCTGCCTCCTCTGGCTGCAGCAGCGGCAGCAGCAGCGGCCACCAACAACAACAGCAGCATCATTGACTACAATGTGGCTTTCAAGGGTTTGTTTGGTGGAGGAGCAGGCGGTGGAGGAGCAACTGGAGCTGGTTCGGGTTCAGGAGGAAGCTCTGGAGGTGCACCCCCTTCAAGTAACAAATTCTACAGTCCCCTTCAAGTGGACACCAATGCCCTAAAGGCTCAAACCTCACCGCATCCTGCTCTGATGTACGGCCTGAGTCAACGCTATTTGATGGAGATGTATGCCGCCAAGTCCACCTCACCGGCGGGAGGAAACGAAGGCAATCCACAGCCACCACAGGCTAATGCTCCGCCAAGTGCTCCACCGAGTGCTGCACCAACCGCTGCCACCTTCAGTTGTGGCATGTGCGAGCGTCAGGATCTGCGCAGCGAGGCGGAGCTCCACTCGCACCGCAAGCTGGCCCACAATCTGAAGACAGGAGTGAGTCTAAGGTGTGCCTACTGTGCGGGGAACTTCAAGTCTCGGGCGGAGCTGGAGCAGCACATGAAGAGCTGTCATAATTCCACGGGCAAGCACAAGTGTCTGATTTGCGATGAGGTCTTCCCCTCGCCGGCCATCCTGGCCGAACACAAGCTGCAGCACTCGAAGGTGGGTCAGTCCGGGAAGTGCTCCCACTGCGGCCAACCGCTGGAGGATGTGGCTGCCTTCCGAGCTCATCTCTCGGAGCATGGCAGCGATGGTGCCACCCTGCCGCTGGCCTGCATCTGCTGTCGCCAGACTCTGCACTCGGAGTTCGAGCTGAGTCTGCATGCCAAATTCCACACCAAGTCGGCCTCCAGTGGGGGTAGCCTCCAGGAGCCAGTGTGTGCTCTCTGCCTGGAGCCACTCCCCGATGTGCCAGTCGAGGGTCCAGCCAAGTTGTGCGAGAAGTGCTGTCGAAAGCACAATCTTAATGGAAAGCGGGGCAAGCCTAGTGAGCAGCCGCTGCAGGCTCCCCCAGGAACAGGAGCAGGTGCAGGTTCGGGAGCTGCCTTTGTGGAAAACCGCTGCAACTTGTGCAAGATGATCCTGCCGCATGCCCAGAAGCTGCAAGAACATCTGGTGGAGCACACCTTTGCGGGCACCGAGCAGCGCGGCTTCAATTGCTACATCTGCTCGGCGGTTTTCACGGCTCCTGGAGGCTTACTCAATCACATGGCAGAGCATGGAGCTCACTCGAGGCCCTACGACTGCAGTTTGTGTCCCGAGAAGTTCTACTTCAGGGCGGAGTTGGAGCATCATCAGAGGAGTCACGAGTTGAGGCCACAGGCTGCGAGGCCACCAATGCCCAAGGTGGAGGCAGCCTCCATTAGGAATAGTTCACCTATTTGTGAGAGCCCTCCTTCCAGGAGTCGCAGTCCAGCAATTAATGTAAAACAGGAACTCTACGAAACGGATACAGTGGAGTCGGGAGGAGCAGGTGAAGATGAGCCAGAGGAGAATCCTCAAGAAGATGAGGAGTACATAGAAGTGGAGCAAGTGCCGCATGAGACACGTACCAGTGAGTTGAGTTCGCAGTTGGAAAGGTCCACCAGTAGCGCTTAAAAAGGATATTGAGTCCTTGGAAGTCCTGAAGCTCTAAAGGATCTTCTTAGTATTTTAAAGAAAGACTGTTCCCAAACTTGCTTTTATTTATTTTTATAAACATTTCTGGGAACTTCCAAAAACTAGATCTTGCCACTTATTAAAACCAAGCAAAAAAAGGAACAGTTTAGTATTAACTGATAAACTATAAAAATATATATCTAAAACATATATAACTGTAATCAAGATAAACTCAGCATTAAATCGTAAATTAAGTCATGTATTAACCATATTACACATACGCCTAGTGTAACCTTAGCAACAAAAAAATAAAAAATATAATGAAAAAAGAAAATAAAACAAGAAAAAAGAAAGCATTTGTGTGTGATAGTTTTTCAAAGATTCAACTCGGCTATTTATATCCTCAATTTTATGATTTATATGTTATATAGGGCCTTGCCTTTGATTCAGTATTTATACATATAAATATATATAAAGTATTGTCTTGTATTGTAACAACAATAATTAATCATGTAACTATTAAAGATTATACAATTACAATTACATATATATATTACGTCTTACATAAGCACCAAAACATTTTTAATGTGTAGCATAAAATTATATATAAAGAAACCATATAAAAAGAAAACAAAACAAGAATATTTAGTAAATAAAACAAACACAAGTTGAAACCAAAAAGCAAGATATTTTATGACTTTACTTAGAAGCTTCTTTCCTTTGGCTGGGAGCCAAAAATCTGATAAGGAAATTTTTGTCTTTTATGCCTCGTTTTTTTTTTTTATGGAAGCTGACACAACATGAGTCGTCTCTCCTCTCCTCAAATTTTATGGCGAATATTTCGTTTCTGGTTTTATTTCGGCAAGCGCGACACGTAACAGCCATAAAAAAGGTGCGCAACAGGGTAACCTTCTCCGCGGAGACACAACAAATTGGCATCCCAGTTGGGTGATCTCTATCTGTAAGACCGGTGGCAATTACCCAAGGTTCCAACACACAAAGATATATATGTATATATACGTATATCTGACGCTTCTGTTTTCCCGGAACCCTCCACCATGGGTCTGGGGGATCTCTTAGTCTTGGTCTAATCTCGTCAGCACCTCCTGCTTCTGGGAAGCAATTGCGAATAAATTGCATTTAATAAATTGCAGCGGCAAAAAGGCACCGACCGATCCGTTTCGATCCATTTAGATCTGCACCTGCTGCTGCCTGCCTCCCTGCCTTTGCTCGGCGGCAATCATCACAAATCAATAAAAATGTTTATCATCAAAACAATTGGTCCAAGCTCCGAGCTCCAGTTCAGTTCAGGCTCTCCAATCCAAGTGGCTAAAAGCACCGGCAGTTGTTAATTAGCGCCATGCCGCAAATGCCAAAACGTCCGAAGGAAAACAGCAACTACACGCCGCAGGTCTTGGAAAAAAGAAATAAACCAACAAAAAAGAAGCCTGGCAATCAGTCAGTCAGTCAGTTAGCGACAATCGAAAGCCACGATAGAGGAGACTTCATTGATCGTTTTCGGCCCCACAAACACTCCATGGAGCGAGTCATGCCTCCAAGTCCACCAGACCGCCAGGCGCGCTTCATCCGCTGCATCTGGACACTCATTCCCTCAATCCCCCTGAGCGTAGTGGTTTCCACGAACTCTTTTAATACACTTTCGGAAGGGGTTTTTATGACTAAAGGAGGAGATGTATCCTTAAAACAAGGTATTTCTTTCAGAAAAAAAAGTTTTTATTTGTATAATATTTTTCTTATAGATATGACAGTTGTTCTTGTGGTAAATAATTTATTTAGTTTTATATTTAAAGTGACTGTTATTTTCTTAAAATTCCTATTAGAGAAATTATAGGTGCTGCTCCGCTTTTAATTAATGTATTTAAAGCACTAATAGTTATATTATTTCGATACCATTCTTCTATATAAAATAATAGCTGAATTTATTATGCTTTATAAAAATTAAATCTTATAGGAATTTGCCTCGAAAAACGCCTTTAAAAAATTACTCAAATAGTGAGCACATACACTATTTGAGTAATTTTTTAAAGGCGTTTTTCGAGGCAAATTCCTATAAGATTTAATTTTTATAAAGCATAATAAATTCGGCTTGCTTTAGTCAGCTTCCTTTCTCGCTTATAGTGTAGTTTTTTATGAAACAATGCCGCTTTAGCGTCACCAATATGTCCCATGAGTTGATGACGACAATGCCGATGGCTCTGCAAATCAAAACCTCCAACGTATCGGACCAACAACTTGGATCGCATCGATTCGCATGGCTTTATTTTTGGTATTTCAGGCATTTGACAGGTTTTTACACGCTGCCTTTACACAGGGCTGAAAGACAGTGGTTACAGATTAATAAATATAATAAAAATAAATAAATATATATATAAAATAATATATAAATTTTAAATATATATTAATATAATATTGAAATAATACATATAAATCCTTTAAAAGAATTAAAGCATGTCTTGCCAAAGACCAAGAACCAATTAAGTCTCTGAAATTATAAACTTATTCCCGGATTCAGGAACTTCGAAGCTTTTTTCTTCTTTACTAATTTTAATATTAGTTTAAACAAGTTCAATAACATTTAAATCTTTTTAAGTTATTGTTATTTTTTAAATCTAAAAATATTAAACTCGTACACAGCTTAAGACAGTCGATACTTTTTAGTTTCCTAAGGGTTTTCCGTCTTAACCCAGCACATATATAATTTAAATATATTAAAATATTATTTAAACCCTTTTTTAAGTAAATTTTCCTAAAATAATTTATACCTAACCGACATTTCACATCTTAAACTCTAAAATATATAATTTCTTCCACAGTACAACTCTTGCAAGTCTGGCAAGCGACTGACAGACTGACAAAGGAAACTGGGATATGTCCAGCAGGCGGCAAAGCCACAAGCACACTCTATAACAAATATATATATATGTTTATATATATATATTCCTCCCCCTGGAGTTCCCTCACCCCAGAAAGTGTTGTGTGTTGGCCAACTCCAAGTCTGGCTGGCATGCGGGAAAAGCATTTTTGAGGCCGCAGCGCGTTACAGTGACAAATGAAGAAGCTCCCATCAGTCAAGTTGAGTCAAGGAGACGCCGCATAAGGAGCTTGAAGCTCCAAATTGGCGATTCGCAAACTGATGAAGATGCCACCGCAGAAAACACCCAAAACCCAAACCAAAAAGAGTGGCAAATGGAGACAAATGATGAGAGGAGTAAACTCCACCAAAAAGGAGCAAATAAGCAGAGCAAGGAGCTCTTCCTCTAAGTGATGTCTGTGAAATATATTTTCGCATGCCCTATTAAACAAAAACAAAAGTGAAAAATCGTTGTTGTTTTTTTGCAACCCCTTGCGAAAGGCACAAGGCTTCCTTTTCCTTTTCCTGTTCCTGTTCGACGGGGCGAGAGCTGAAGGACACGGGAATGTGTGCCAAACATGCAATGAGGGCTACACTTGCACTATATTCATTACCGGCTTATTAGCGTGATTTACCGTGATTTTGGGGGAGTGATGGCATAGCTGGTGATGTATCCTGGGGAAGCTTTAAGGGCATAAGGATGTGCCACTTGATGGTGCTTGAGAAATGGCCCTGGGAAACTGACTTTTGAAAGCGCCACATCCTTATATCCCTTATCCTTGTGTCAATAATATCGTGCGAAATTTTCCTTGATGGATGTGTCACTAAGACAGGATACTCCCACTCCCTCCCTGCTTTATATGCAAATTATGATTTGGGTTTTAATATTGAAACATTGAGTCTTAATCATAGCTAATGGTTGAGAGATGAGATATAAAAAGGGGACTTTTTCTCCATTTGGACTTGTCAATTAGCTGTCAACTTCCTGTGTGTAAGTGGTAAGGGAACTGAGACCATGGACAGCCGTCGCTAATTAGCAGATCCTCTTCAGATCGGCGCTAATTCAATTAATAAGTCCCTCGCTTCGGACACGCGCGATCCGTATCACAGAGCGAGGCGGCAATTTACACAAATTAAAACTAAACAGTGGGGCACTTAATTATGCAATTACTATAGTAATCTATATAGATACAAGTTCCCTATGCAGCAGCACGAACTAAAGAACCTACAACGAAACCGACACCGAAAATAGTTGCAGATACAGATACAGAGATACACAACCTGTCGGATACACATATCTAAAGTACATATGCGAGCAGCTCCCATTGGCCGAATGGTGCGATATGTATCTGTGTCCCGTAGGTGTCTATGTACACACGTGTGTGTGTGTGTGAGCTGGAAGGGGAGTCGTTTTGGGGCGTTGTTATATAAGGAATATATCTGCCAGAGAGATAGAGAAAGAAAGAGAGAGAAAGAGAGAGAGAAAGCTGGGCTGAGCTTGGTGCCTGCGATTTGTAGCCAAGGATTTGAGTTTGACAAAGTAATGGGGTCCTTAATGGCTACATTATGGCCAGAGTAAGCTTTAAAGGACTAAAACTCTAAGGATTTATTGTACTTTTTTATTTAAATTAAATTGAGGTGTATATTTGAGATCTCAAGAACCACACAAAAAATATTTGAGATTAAAGAACCTCACAAAAAATATTTAAACTTATTTAAATTGTAAACACAAGAGTGAAAAAGGTTTCTTCGGTATTTGTTCTTTATAAATATATAGTTTACAAAACATTAGTATTTAATAGAAAAAGTAAAGGATATATCTATAGTTTTTTGTCAAAAAATAAAGCAATAAATCATTTTGTTGAAATACAATAGTATTTATCGTCTCTTTATAAGGATTATTCTATAAAAGCAAGACTTCCGCTTAAGACATACCATATAATATACCATATAATATATATATAATTATACCATATTAATTTATACACTTTTCATCCATAATTAAATCTTTATGAATTTTTTGAGCTGACTTAATTATTAAACTATCATTAAAATAAGGCACTCACATCCTTATTAACCAAATCCAATTAGTAACTTCCTGTTACCCGTTCCATGCTATTTCCTCCTTAAACTATCTTCACTCTCCTTCCTCTTCAACTTATTTTTCCCCGCCTTATTTTCCTCTCCCGAAATTTCCCCTAAATTCCCAACTAATACCCCCTATTTAGACCCAAAACGTGCCGAAATCGGCGTTATGTAAATGGATATCGATATGCACGATCAACAAGATGATTGATTGATAGATTGATTGCCATTCAATGGGCCACGCAGCACCAAATATAAACAGCAATTGTGCAGGACAAAGGACTCGAGGCTCTCGGTATTCTCTCCATTCTTAACATTTGCGGGCGGTTTGTTTTCTATGCGCAATTTATAAAGTTGCTGACACAATAATGGGAGCCAGGAGCCAGGAGCGGCGGCGACGAAGGCCAGGATCACCTCGCCGCATGGCACCTCCGCCTTAAATTCTCGCGAATTAATTTAAAAAGGAGCCCGAGCAGGAGCAGGAGCAGGAGCAGGAGCAGGAGCAGGAGCTGCAGGATTGCGGTGCGCCGGTCCGCATTCGAAAAGTATTGTATTACCAGGATCGGGACCAATAGCAGCAGGATCCGGCAAAGCGTCCCAAGTTCGCTCGACTTGATAAGACATAAAAGGTCCTCGCAAGACAAAGGACCTTCGGTACTCTCCAGCAATTGCCCCGAGCATTTCCTTGAGCGTGTTTATATGCCTTGCGCCTTCTTATCCCTCGATTTCTTATCACGGCCAAGAGATCAAATTTCGCGAGGGAGCAAAGGAACAAGAACTATGGTAAGAGAGAGAGAGCCGGAGAAGAGGGATCCTGGGGTACTGGCGAAAAGGAGCCGCTGGGAAAGGATGTGCCAAAGGATGAATGTCTCTAGAGTTTGCCTGAATCTTTTCACAAAGCTTCTGTAGGCGGCCAGAAGTCACAAGGAGATTACATAACATGAGTTAAGCAAGTTAAGGAAACATTTTTAAAAGTTAATTTTAGTTTGGAAATCGTTTTGATCCTTGGATATCATTGATTTATTTATTATAGAATTTCTAAGCAAAAATAAACCTTAAAACAATGTAATTCCTTATTCCTGGAGCGCACTGTAAGCCCCTTAAGTCATTCTTTCAAGTGTCGAGGAACCTATGATATCAAAAATATATTTCCTGATAACTTAGAAACTAAACTCTGAAAAAAATCTTAAAAGTTCAGGAAGTATTTATAAAGTCTAAATACAAATATATACAACTTTTCAGAAGAATATATAGTAAGTTTTCCTATCGGACCAAATAATATCAGGACTCTGTGCCTGTTAACTCAAAAATTGACACCTCGAAAAACTTCTAACTTTCAGATACAACTCACCAGATCCCAGAACACCTATCCACAAATGTACCCAAAAATCCTTCGCCTGAAATCCAATTAAATAAATCTTTACAGCTCTCCCACACTTTCCCAGATCTCAACCCCAAAGATGACATAATAATTTAACGAGAGCTCTCCAGCTCCAACGTGTCTTTCACCTCTCTGACGAAAAAATTGCCGAGAAAAATGGAACAAAGTCAACGTTCTTTATATAGATCGACGACTGACCGTTCCTTCGCTTGTATTACACAATCAGATGCTGTTGTAGCGCCTGTGTAAAGGCAGAAAAAATAAAGAACGTTTACCCAGAAATTGAGGTACTCGCAGATACAGAGACCTTAATTAAATTTTTGTTGCCCGAACAGGAATGTATATGTTTGGTTTCTGTGTGTGTGTTAACTTGTTCTAAGTACGCTGCTTTTATGACCCGCACCGTGCCACTGGGGCTCCAGCTCCGACTCCAGCTCCAACTCCAGGTCCAACTCCAACTCCAAGATGATGATGGTGGACAGAAACGGACGGGTTTCACAATTTGCCCGCCGGTTTATCATGTCCAGAGTGCGTTTTGACCTCTTGGCGAGTACGTGCCTGGCCTCAGAGTGTGACAAACTTGTTTTATTTTTATTTTTGCTTTTTTTTTCATCAGTTCTCCTCTGTTTTTGCTGGTTAGCTCTGCCGCTGTTATAGTTGTAGTTGTGGCACCGTAGTTGTTGCTTTTATGACTTAATGCCGCGTACGCCGCGCAATTTCAATTACACGGCGAACCCAACGACGGCAACCGCTGCCGCAGCCCAAAACGGTTTACATGTTTACATGGCTAAGACACGCCGATATAGAGCAGCTCAGCTCCCCTTTTTGGCAGCAGCTCTAAACACTTTCATTGCGGGATTAGGATGCACTGGGAGAAATTTTGGGTTACAAGTGGGATTCTCAGCAGGGCAGGGAGTGGTTGGGTTATTTTATTTGAGTTTTATTTGAATTTTCTTTGGGTTAAATATATTAAATATATTAAAATACTAAAATAAGATCGGGATTTTAGTTTGTATATTTAAAAAAATAAAAATGTATATCGTATTTTTATAAACAAAAATTATAACAAATTTTTCAATATTAATCCAATTATCAAAATATCTTTAAATATTTTATAGTATTCAATGTATTTTAGTAAATAAAAAAATAATTAATTCATTAAATTACAAGCACGAATATTACCTCCAAATCGAATAATTAAAAAAGAGATATTAAGTCGCTTATAAATAAGTGCAAATTATTTTATTTTATTATTTTTGGATTAAGACCCTAAAAAACTCCTTCATCTTGAAAAATATTTTAAAATAATCTGTTTTAATATTAACAATAATAAAAAATGCCGGTTTGTGTTTATTAGGATTGAACTCCGTTTAGTTCTCTAAAATATTAAGCTATAAAAATAAAATATTGTTAAATTTAATGAATTTTTTAATATTGTAAATATACGGTATTAATAAAAAAACAAGTAATTAATATTTATGCTAAAATTGTTGAATGAAACTTTTTTCAAACCCAAAGAATACTTTTTGTTGAACAGAGTGTGGAAAAGGGACAAATCAAAACTTGATCTTAATATTTTATTTCGTCTTTGAAATGTATAATTAAGATAATTATTTAATTAAAAAATATAATTAATATTTGTGCTAAAATTAATAAATAGTACTTTTTTTAAACCCAAAGAATACTTTTCGTTGAACAAAGTGTGAAAAAGAGATAAATCAAAACTTGTTCCTAATATTTTATTTTGTCTTTAAAATGTATAATTAATTTTTCCAAGCTCCCTTTTCTTTCAGTGCACAAAGGTAGCCAAGCGCGATGTACAAATGGTAAATGGTAAGTGGTAAATGATACAAATGGTGTAAGACCTTCGACCGCGGCCAGGTGCCAAATTTGACAGGCGAACGCAGGGGCCGCTCGAGTCGCGCATAATTTATGCCCAATCCCAAACCCGAAACTACGATGGGTGGATTCCGAGTGGATTCCGATGGAGAGAGGAGTGGTGGAGTGGGCTAGAGTGGGGGAAGGGTTTCAGCCAGGCCGAATATGTTTAGACAGAAGCCGCCACTCGACGGCACGTGGCCAACTTTATGATTTCTCGCCTTGGACAGGGTCTGGTGAGCGAGTGAGTTCTTCGTCTTTCTCTCGCCAAGCCGCATGCATTTTTGATGGCCAAAAGCAGGAATTTAATCAACAGCTGCAGGTGCAAATTGGTTGGCCAAAAAGCTAGAAACTATTTCGAATAGTTTTCGCTGCAACAGGGGAGTTGTTTGAAAATTGAAGCGAAAAAATACAGAAAATATGTTGTAAGTCTTTAAGTTAAGTTTTTAGATAAAGTTTTGTTAGGTGAAAAGTATGTATAAGAAATGTATAGAAAGCTTCTCGGAAACATAATTTTCTATTAAATTTATACAATTATATATAATAAATATCTTTGCTAAAATATTTAGATACTTAATTACTTCTATTGTAAATTGTAGATATTTTAAATTAAAAATCTTTTGTGTTTTTCGTATTACGTTAGCTTGCTATTCAAAATTTTTATATACAAATAATACTTTAACTTTCCCGCCAAATTTTCAAAACAGAACCGAGTGTCATAGCAGGCAGACTTAACTCATAAATAAGCAGAGTGCCCGCCGGCTTTTCCGTTCATAATCGCAGATCAGAAACGACATTCCCTTGAAAAGGCGCAACATTATCTGCTTTTGCAGTATCTGGGCACACTAAATCGTTAAGTCGCGTAGCATTACCTGCTCATATTTTCGTTTTTACAGTTTAAAATACATAAATAACATAACACAACTAATTGTATTTCTTTATAAATAATTAAGGGACAATAAAATAAACGGCAAACTCCGGCATAAAAGGATTAAGTAAATGTCAGGGATTTCAGGAGTTGTCCTGCTTACCTGATATCAATTTAGCAGGGCAACTTTACGTTTTAATAAATGAAAATAAATATAACAAATTGAGAAAACAATTTTATTTCTTCACGAAAATTTATACAAACTTATCCAAAATCATACATGTACAATTTTAAATGTAGCCATATTAATTATATATTAGTCAGAAATTATAACCTTTACGGTTGTGACGTGCAGGCGCGCTCAAATAGATTTTTATATGGAAATCTATTAATATTATCATTAATTAGAGACATCAAGAAATAGGAACATATAGAATATGGAAAATATTTGAATTGAATGCGCGGGAGCGCCAGTGGTCGAGCGCCAAGTGGCATCCTGGACCAAAAAGGATGTGGCCACACTAAAAGGGCTAACCCATTGCAGGCGGCGGGCACATTGATACCCTCAAAAGCACTATATAAAGCGGGCCGCAGGCCTAGTAATGGCACTCCGTGTTCGCCAGCGATCGGAGTAAGCGGTGTGGTAGGTGGTTGCAATACAGTTGTGGCATCAACCGCGATCTTGAGATTTTACTTTAAGAGGTTTTTTGGTTCTTTCAACAATAACAGTTTGTGAAGAAACTACTCTTTTCCTCATCAGTGATCTTTTACTTTCCAAAATAGGAAAATCAGACAGTTATTTTAAATATGTATATATTAACATAAAAATGATTTCTGCCATCCGAGAATTTTGCATTTTAGCTTTTACAGATCTTGATGACATTCAAAAACCATGTCGAGGTCTGTGTTTTGTGTTTTCGGACATTCCTAAATTCCTGATTTAGTTTTATGTTCTTATGTTTTTCGTCGGCGTATTTCCCTATTGTTAGTCATCTTTGTGAATTTTCATCGACCACAGATTTCTTAAATCATTTCTTAATTGTTCGGCTGTAGGAAGGGTGACAAGTCCTTAAATTTTTTTGAGCGATTCGAATAAATTTTTTAAGAGAATCTTGATTGAATCTGCTCACCAAAATATTCTTGCCATTTCCTTCATTTTTTATTATTTTTGTGCATATAATATTTATGTATCTACATGTTTTAGATAGTTCCAATAAGCATGTAGATTTTGAATCATTCCCGGATTCTTTGATTTCAAGCATTTTAAATATTAAATATAAATATTTAAATATTCCCAGTCTGGCAGTATTCCACGCACCATGAATGAAAGCATTCCTGTGGCGGAAGAGGAATATTTATCCCTATCAGATCGGCCATCTCCCAATTCAATAAAACCAATGGCTCTATCTTCACTTGGAAGATATGGATGGAATGCTGGATTTTTATGGGGATTTCGTCGAAATTGATTATACAATTTCTTTCAAATGGCGCCATCTTTTCAATAACCTTTTTTAGGTGTTGTATATGATTAGCTTCAAATCCTGCATTAAAATTTTTTGGTGGCAACCAATTTTTTATGGATGCTTCACTAGGCAAATTAAAGCCTAAATTATTTATTAAATTCCTATAGGATCTCGGGCCATTCATATAAATGTTCAAAATCAGCATTTGTTCATCTTCATTGAGATGTTGCAAAGCATGTCTAGAAATTATGTGTATAAATGTCTTGGTTCAAACACTCATTATTTTGAACATGCTTGAATTTGAACTCCTAGTTTATGATTTCTTTTTTTTAGTGAACAATTTTCTGATTTAACAGATTTAACTGTTGCACGTAAATATTTTATTTTTTTGTAATAATGCCACTATCACTATGTGAGGGTCCATCCAATATATTACAAATTCTACTTTGTATACTCCCGGTCTTGGAGGGCAAAGGGCCACAACTACTATGTCCGTCGAATGGAACAGAACCACTATCTATATCTTTCTCACAATGTGAGGGTCCATCCAATATATTACTAACTGTACTTTGGATACACCCTGCCTCAGAGGAGGACAGGGAGCCACTCTTATTATTTGAGGGTCCATCCATTTCCATTGGTGTTAGGATACTCCCTGCCTCAAAGGAGGACAGAGGGCCACTATCACTACCAACATCTTTATTTCCTTCTACTAATGTTACATGGGGCTTAGACTTAGAATCAAATCGCTTACCCGTGATAGGCCAGGTTGAAAATATTGCAGTATGTCGTGCCTTGTAGTTTGGAACAATAAATATATATTTGAATTTCTTCTTTAAATAAACAATTTTTAGATGTACCTAAATTTTCAGTTGGCATACTGCCACGCTTAAGTTTTCCATTGAGAAAACACTCAGGCAGGAAGTGCGTTTGGCACACCTTATCACGAGCTTTGATGCGGCTTAATTTCAGATTTTCCAACCACTTTGCCATCGCAATAGGAGGAAAAGAATAGACCGTCTCATGTCCAGGACAGTTGTTTACAACACACCTGCAATAAGCAACAAAAAAATATAAATAATTGTATATATGTATATAAATATATATGAGAAGTAATCAGCAAATTAAAACATTATTTGAAGAATTAGCTTTCTTTTTTGTTTTGTTTTTTAAATTAAGAATTTTAAATAGTCATTTTTGGAAGTCAACCAAAAAAACAAACTATATTTATTTTTTATAAAATTTCCCGATCGTTCCTATAGTTGTCCGATTTTTATAACCTTGCAGGGTATTATAATTTCATGGCTAGATCGACTCGGCGTTGATGCTGATCAACAATATATACAAACTTTATTTGATTACGATTTGCATGAACCACAGCTGTTGTCGGATGAAGGACGGTGGATGTGGAAATCGGAGTTTCAAATCAACCGAGAATCCCAACTGTTTCACACGGATGGACTCGAATAATTAGATTATTTTATTATTTATCTGTTTATTTAAATATTCTTACTGGTGCCGGCTCTCTAAACTAAACCTTGGTCCAAGTCATTTATTTGGAACACATGGTTGTTAATTGTGCAGTGGAATTTCGAACATATTCGGTTGACTAATTGCCGGTCCAAAAGAAAAATATTTAATTATACTTTTCCCGTAAGCATATATCTGTTAAGGGGACTCTGCACGTGTTAAGCCCCGTATTTTTGAGTGTTTTTTTGAAAAACCTATCTCCGCTCCACTACGTGACAGAAATATCACTTTTTACCATATCTTTATTGCCTATTTATGTACACTTACAAATTTTAACCGAAAATTAACAAAGTGCAAAAATCAAATTGTATTTTAATCTGTAAAAAAATTGCTATGACAAATAATAAAATAAATGGTAAAAATAAAAATAATACATGTTTTACACAATTTTCAGAAAAGTGATCGAAAAAACCCACTTTTTTCCGGGAAAATAGCTAAAGTGGCTCCTCGTCCAGTGCTGCCCATTCTTCCGATGTTTCAGAGCATACAGTGCTGCCAGACTGCGAGTTTCAGCAACCAATATTGCCAGACTGCTAAAAACCACCGAGTATAGCGGCAAATAGCTAAATTTGGTTCCAGTTCCAGTCGACATGTAGAATGTAAAGAGAATTCGACCCCAAAACGTAGAATATAGAGAAAATTCGACCCATAAATGTAGAATGTAGAGAGAATTCGACCCCAAAATGTAGAATGTAGATTAAGGAAAAACCGCCAGATACAGCGGGCAAATCGCTTAATGCGCAACTCTAGCTCGGCAAAAAAAATTTTTTTTCGAAACGGGCGGTCGTGTGTCGCTCCGCTGCGGAAAAATAAACAAAATATCGCCGAAAATACGAAAATACGGGCAAATTGCCGGCAAAATATTATGAGTTAATATATCTGTGCATCGGTGGCGCGTTGGCGTTTAATCTAACGAAAAAATGCGAATTTGTTGAATAAAAAAGTGCGTGTACGTGTATATTCTTAGCGCGCAAAGCCTTCGAAGAAGTAAACAAAAATATAGAAAATGCGTGCTTCGGTGGAAATCTGAATAAAACAAGAGAATAAAAATTACCAAATTGTTTTGTGATTTCCTTGCCTCCCGGTGTCCGTACGTGCGCGTGTGTGTGTGTGTGAGTGAGTGTTGTGTTTTCGTGTAAAAGGAAAACAAAACGGAAGGCAGAACAACAACAACAACAACAACAGCAGCGGCGGCAGCAGGAGTGTGTGAAGAGAGCGGCCAGCGGCAAAATGCCGGCGACAGCGAATTCGTGGGTGTTGTTGCTGTTGTTCGTCGTCGCCGTGGAAAGATGCAGCAGCAGCAGCAAAGAGCAGTGGCAGGAGCCGCAGTTGCAGTTGCAGCAACAGGAGTCCTCCACTTTGCCTCCCTTGCCGGATAAAGGTACGTGCGCTCTCTCGCGGTGTGTCTCTCCTTCTTGCTCTCTCTCTCTCTCGTTCGCATCTTAATTGTTGTTAATCTGCGGTGCATTAACCTGGCCAGCAGCAATCGCCCCCTCTCTGTCGCTCTTTCCGCAGTGCCAAAAATAACAACTGCTCCCCGTCCCCGCCGTTCTGTCTCTCTGTCTGTTCCTCTGATTCTTTTTTGTTTTGCTTTTGTTGCTGTTGTTTTTGTGTGTCTGTGTGTCGTTCACTTTGTTATGCAAATTCTTTGGGCTTCCTTGCTCACAAAAATGCCGCAAAACAAATGGAAAACAAAAATAAAAACAAGTGTATGTGCAAAAACATTTATGTCGCTACTTTTTTTTGTTAGTTTTGTGTTTTATTTTGCGGATTCCCGTGGAATTTTCACGCAGCAGAAATGAAATAAAAATATTTGTGCAGCGCGGCAAGAAGGCAGTAACTTCGGTCCGTAAAAAACGTAAACATGTTAGGAAATTATTCTATCTCTCAGTTACGGAGTCAGGATATAACTTATTTATAGTTCTTTTAGGTTTTTTTAAATTATTTTTAGAGGAAAGTTCTGGTTTAAAAATTTTTTAACACTTATTTATATTTTTAGGGGACAGAAAAATAACATTTTACATAAAAATAACACCAACCTTTAATTAAACATTATTATATTTTTCTCCCAATAATTTTATAATATTATAAAAAGGAAATCTTTATTACTTGTGTTAAACCGCATTTTCTTTTAACATATTTTAATTTTAAGAATACTTTTTTAAATAAAATCTTTCTGGATTCTGCAATTTTTTATTTCACAAAAAAATGAAATAAATAATAATATATATAATAATAATAATAATAATAATTAAAAGTTTATTAAGATCAAACGAATAGTTCTTATTATAATAATTCTAGATACAATTCCCCGATTATCTCCTTATAAAAATCAAACATAAAGTACAAATAGAACACTTATTGCAACAAAATGCCTTGGAAAATTTTGCACACAGCAACAACAAATAAATTTAAATAAATTATGCTCGTACAATGGACTTCTTGACGGGGCGCAGCGCATATTATGCATGCACATGATCCATGACCCGAGGGGTCCAAAAGTCTCCGCACAAAGGCCGCCGCATCCCCTCCATCTCGTTAAGATACACAGATACAGATACAGAGATACAGATACTTGGGACTGGGGGACTAAGGGGGCGCGCGCGTAAAAGTAAATAAAATTAAAGTAAGCATTTCCTCATTTGAGGCGACGCTGCGTTGCCAGAGAACTTTGTCACAATTTAAACGAGGCAAATGCACAGAAGCCACCGAAATCAATCAAACAAATTGTCTGTCTGACAATCGCTATAACAACAACAACAACAATAACAACAACAATGAACGACAAGTTAGACAGCAGCGGGAATTATTCATTTATTAAGTTTATTCACTTGAGACCCTAGCTTTCCATCTTGAAAAAGAAAAAGCACTCATTGTTCCTTCAAGTGAATGATAGTTTTTATAAAAAGAAACCAAGACACTTGAATTTCTGGCATTTAGAATTGAGCAATTCATTTAAATTCTGCTTGCAGAAACGTTACTCTAATAATTTGGTTTAAAAAGAATATATATTCAAAGTATACATTATAATTTAAGTTGCTCTAAAAGGTCAATTTTTGTGACGCATGTTAATCTTTCTTTGTCTTCCTACGCGGAATCTCTGTCTGATTTTTTGCTTTCACTTATAGGAAAGCAATAACAATTTACCTTTCAATTTGTTTCACATTTCCAAGGTCGTTCACTTGCCTTATAATCTAGTAAATAAATCGCAAATTTAATTAAATTAGCATATTGTTAATACAAAGCGTGGAGGTTTAATAAGGATTTTATTTTATAACAAAGACTACTTAACGTACTTTGCCATGTTTTGGAGAAAACTGTAAAAAACTAAATACGGTTTATATAATATATTTTATCTAAAAATGATTGTTATTTAAACACCTATTTAAAGAGCAGGATTTAAGCTCAATCCTGTTCAAAGAGTTCTGATTATTACCTTTATATTTTAGTTACAAATTTTGCATTCCATTTTTCTTTTAACTAAGAAAATTGATTAAAGAATAATGCCCTTCCCCTTAATATTTTTGTAGTTGCATTAAGTAGATCTCAGCTGTTATTTTTTAGTGTGTGTGCGTGTGTATCTGGTGCAGTCCAGGGAACAGCTCCTGCAACGCAACGACAATTTGTGCCCCGTGAACTGAACAAATTTGTGTAGCCGACTGAAGTGTGTCGCAGTAAGCGTTCCGCCCGCAGGTCATCAACGGGAATCGCAGAGCAGGAGCAGGAGCCGGAGCAGCAGGAGCACAGCAGGGGAATTGGGGTAGTACTAACAGGGTGGTGGGTGGTGGGTGGGTGTGTACAAACCCCACAGTGAACCCTCTGTTTACCCAGCTCCTGCCGCCTTTCTGCCTGCCTGCCATAGCCATCCTGGGCTGGCGGAAATATAGCGGAAATCGTTTATCATGTCGCCAATGGCTCTGTTTTAATAATTGCTGGCCGCGTTAAACGAACGGGGTGGGTAAAAGGGGGTAAACGGGGGAAAAGGGGAAGGGAAGAGGAGCAAACCGGAAGGGCAAAGAGTGGGTGGGGCTAGCGCCTTATTTGTGTTCATGAATGGTTAGCACAAGATGTGCTGAAAGCTGAAAGCGATTGGCACTTGCGATATATTCATGACTTTTGCTATTGCAACGTTTATGCAAAGGTTACTTTTCTGGAGAGTAATTCATAAAAAGGCTATTCAACTTTTATACTGAGAGAAAATGTCTATTAAAAGGATAAGTTAAAGAATTTTTTAAAATACTTTATATATATTTAAAGATATTTAAAACATTTTAAGAGGTTTTATGGGTTCTTGCATTTCATTAAATTTGCTATTCCAACGTTTATGCAAAGGTTACTTTCCTGGAGAGTAATTCATAAAAAGGCTATTCAACTTTTATACTGAGAGAAAAGGTGTATTAAAAGAGTGTCAAAGAAAGTTAAAAATTTTTAAAGTACTTAATATATTTTAAAAGATATTTATAACATTTCAAAAAAGGTTTTTGGGTTCTTATAATGAAATTAAAATTTAATTCTGTTGGTTTTTCCCCTTCAATATTATTTTTAAACTGATAATTTCATTAAAGGTTATCTTGGTTCAATTTTTGAAACATTTATAGCGCTCTTTATGTGTAAACCAAATATTATATAGCTTTAAAAGCAATTTTCTCTTATCAAATCACAGTATTATTATTCGAAAATCAAATCAGAGTACTATTATTCGCAAATGTGTGAGCAAAGCTATTAATGATTAGCACAGGTCAAAGGTGAGAGTTAATCTCAGGTTGTTTATGCCGAAATGAAGCAAGAAAAAGTATATAAAATATATTTATGTTTTAGATTTGAATATTTTTAAAAGGAATTAAATTTTATTAGATTTTAATGTCTCAAGGGCTTAAAAATATAGATCATGAACTAAGACAGTGTGCGATTTCAAAATTCTTATCAATAATGTTCATTAGTAGTTTTTTAGCTGACTTAAATTTAGGTACAGGCTAAATCCCAATTATATGTTCTGGAAAACAACATTCTGTAGAAGAATCACAGCCTACACACATTTTATCTCTGCAACAAGGAGGTGGCAGCTGCTGTTGCATGGAAAATGAGGCACGACCATCCATCACCTCTCACCGCCGTGCTCGCAAAGAAAAAAGATCGAAGTCACGTTAGACCAATTTTTTCGCATTTCGTATTTATTTATTCTATCTCTCTCTCCCTCTCTATCTCTCTCTCTCGGTTCGGGGCCAGTTCAAGTTCCACATTCACAGTTTTGTTTGTTTGCCGCCGCCTCAAGTTCAAGAGCAAACGATAACCTGTCCGCAGACGATTAAGTAACGCCAACAACAATGGCAGCAAACAAGTTTGTAAGGTGAGTTTACAAACGCACACCTGCCTTGGAGGCTCCAAACAGCCCAAGAAAAAGAAATAACGAAAACTGATGGGGGGAGAAGGGGGCTTCGGCCAGAAAGAAACAATTTGCCTTTTGCCGGGGCCAAAGCCCAGCACAAGTTGGCCAAAAAGCAAAGCAAACGGGGCCCAAAACAAACTGGACAAGCCGGCCGGCTTGTGTTGGAGAGAAAAAGGGGAGCAAGAGAGCTGGGAAATGTGGGGAAAATCTGACGGTGGTTTGGCTTAAAGGCTACAACATCAAGTCTGCAGGATTCCCCAGCTTCTTGTTCATCCGTTTTTATATTTACTTTTTTTTATTCCCCTCCCGCCCTGCATAATTGAGTCTGGAAACTCGGTTAAGCCAGTAATTTGTTGCAGAACAATTATGTGGAAAATCCATTCAGGGTCTTCATCTCTTTATTTTTTTTGCACACGAATCTGCACTCTTGTTCCATTTCCTCTTTTGTAAATTTATTTATTGATTTATTGTACAATTTATTGTTGGTGCTCAATGCAAGAGAGGAGCTGCTGGGCTATCTTTATTGTATTTTCTGCTGGTTGCAAAGACACATTTATGGCCCGTCTGGCTCCGACTGAGGCACCACCACCACCAAGATGGGGGATTTGCACGGAAAGAAATGGGATAAAACCTTATAAATTTAGGAGTGAACTTATCAAAGGGTCAAAGTTTTACTTTATATTTGTACATTTTTAAAGATATTCCAAACAAATCAATCTTTAAAATTCTTTATAACCCATTATATCTTTCTAGATTAGATACTTTATTCATTTATTAATAGTTTATTCACTTGCTATTTATAGTGTCTCATTTTTTTGTTAAAATAAATCTCTTAAATATATATTTCTCATTATATAATTTTTTCCCTGTGTCAGACTTAGAACTGGGACCGGTTCAGATCGGTTCAGTTCAGTTTGGTTTGTTCGGTTCGCCGAACAAAGACTCCCAACATCGCCAGGGGGTCTAGACAATATGCCCAATATGGTCATGGGCAGGACAGTTGGCCAACGCATATGTTCCGTCATCGTCATCAGCAGTCGTCGTCGTCGTCGGATGACTTGACTATATAGCCAGGAACTGAAAGCTAAACCCACCGACTCTGTGCTGTCATTTGTGATTCAATTCCATCTGTAGAATTCTCCTTATTTCGTTTGTCCATCCCAAAAGTCATTTAATTTTTTATTTTCATTTCATTCACAAGCGCTGAAGAACGTCAATTGAAGAATTGCAAATAATTAGATGGCAATTAAAAATTCATTGTGCTCACGAGATGAGTCGGCGTTTGCATAGTCAGTCAGTCAGATGAGAAGCAGAGGCTGTGTACACTGAGAGGAAATTGGGGTTTAAGGGAAAAGAAAAAATATATAAATATATGACTTAAATTTGAGATTATGTTATATTAATTTTTGGTAATTAAACAAAAGCATATTATACAACAAAACATTAACTAAACTTAAGGAAAATTGTATTATTTGATAAGTTTAAATTCCCAAGTAAGAAATTGTACGAAAGATCTTTGTCAAGTCTCGATTTTTGTTTATACAAAATAAAATTCTAGAAAATACCTACAACACTCTTCATTAAACAGCATTAAAAAGCATAAATACTCAAGTTTAATTTAACAAATTAATGACCCTCTCAGTGCTCCTACTTAACAATGTCACGATTTCAATTAAACTAACGCTTACTCACGCGTTTTTAAGTCCGACTACACTCCCCCTAACAAGGTAGCTGCAAAATTTGCATAATTTATATTCCGAATGTTTGACATTCTGCACACTCATTTTTACAGCGGAAAAAAAATATTACTTACTCTGTGTGTGTGTGTGTGTGTGTGTGTGTTTGCCTGTGAGTGCACTCAATTTAGTTTTAATTAGCAATGGGCATGAAATAATTGTAGGAAAAGCTACAAGCTCGTCGAGCATCTCGAGTGGACGTCGTAATTCCCTCGAAACCCTCTCTCCCTTGCATACTTTCGGCATAATTATTTGGCATAATGAAAATATATATTTTATAATTGCCCCCCAGCAAAAGTGGCCAGCTTGAGGTCAACTATTTCTTTTTTTTTTTGTACTCATTCAATTGAAGCGGAAAAACAGCTGAAAAAACAGCTGAAAAAACGATGTTGCCATGTTGATGATGAGTTGAATGTTGAGAGTCGGCTTACGTTTTTCTGATCCTTCAAAGTGTAGCAATTATAGCGGACATACCTTTATCATATTATCCACTTATGTAAGTGGGTAAAAAAATTACTTTTTTACACAAGGCAATAATTTTTGCAATGTTAAAAGCACTTTTACAAGAACATCAACAAACAATAATCTCTTTATATGGTCCAGTACATTGATGGCCAGTTTTCTGTGGCATCGTTAGAATATTGAAAATGCATTAAAACAACAACTCTTTGGATTTGCTTATGTTACATCTACCAGAAGGGGGAAGGGGGGCAGGGGAATGGGGGGAGAGTGTGGGTGGGTGCAACGTAAGAAGTAAATGTTATACTCGTGTAACAACAAAACCGCAAAGCCAAACCAATCCTTCACCCATCGACTCTGATGACTCTCTTTTACTTGGTTTATGCGGCAAGTGATTTTGTGAATTGTTTTTACAGCTTATTGTCAGTGGTATTTATTAATATTACTGGTTATTTCTAGGCTGAAAAATATTTAAATAATCCTAAGAATACCTTTCCTAGTCTAAGTATTTTGGGTTTGTTGTATTTTTAATTATATTCCTAAATAGAATTCTTAGGGAAATTGTTTTTAAACAAATTTAAATAGAGCTCCAATTATTGCCTCCTTAAGTTAAAAATAAAGTAGAATTACAGCCTAAAATATTGTTTAAAACCTTTCAGCATTGATGATCTAATGAGTATTGGTTTTAAGGTGAAAAATATTTCAACAATCTTAAAAATAAATTTTCTAGACTAAGTTATTTGGGTTTGTTGTATTTCAATTATATTTTTAAATATTATACTTGAGGAAATTCTTTTCAAACTAATTTAAATGAGCTTCTGATTAATTTTTACTTAAACTAAAAACAAAGCAGAATTCCATTTTAAAATATTACTTAAAACCTTTCAGTTCTGATAAACTAATTCGTATTGAAACTAGTTTATATAGACCTAAAGGCTTCTAATCAAATTATCCTGAAAATGTTATATCAACAGAGAGAGCCTTTCTGCACCATTTTGCTGCCCCATGTTTTGGGTCCCTGCTTTGGTTTTGGTCCCTGCTCTTTCCGTTGCATCAATGAAACATTTTACAAAGTAATTTAACCGAATGACGACAGGCGGTATTACCGACAGAGGATAGAGGACAGGGGGTACTTAGGGAGCAGGGAGCAGAGTGGAGGCGGCTGGCAAACGCAAATTAATGATACGCAATTGCGGCAAATCGCACGCTTCCATGTGGGCGACGTTTTGTTTGAAGTGCACTTTGTCCTGTGTGTGTGTGTGTGTGCAGTGTGGCAGTGGTGGTGGTGTGGCAGTGGTGTTGGGGGTGGTGTTGAAAGGGGATATACAGTAGGGGATGTAGGGGAAAGGCAAAGTGGAAAGGCAAAGGGTTGCGTGTAATTGCAAGCTGTTGTTTGCCAGCTTTTTCCATTTACAGCCCGATGCATGTTGGTCCGGAGTCCGCAATTCCGCGCTGTGGTGGTTTCTCAATTAGTTGTATTAATAACAGTCCGATGGACTTTTGTGTTTTATAAAAAGAGATATTTTTGGGTTAAAAATAAACTAGGGATTGTTAAAGAACAGAGCTAATTGTAGAGTTTATTTTGATAGAGAGATGAATTTTAATCGGAATGAAGTTATTTTTAGTTTAAGAGAAAGAGAAATTAAATGGAAATTTATAATGAAATTATATAATCAATATAAAATTACGTAAATATCTTATATTTCTAGTAAAAATTCGTATTTATCCCTTATTTCTAGGGTAGTCAGTGCATTAGTCATACCTCTTCAAGAGCAGCTTCCTGGGGTTTTACTCTCATTTTTTTCATATTTGTCTACCTTTGGCGCACTCTACGGGGTGTGTTTTTTTTTTGTTGCTGTTTTTTAGCTGGTGTTTTGTACTGCTTTTTTTCCCGGGGTTTTCTGTGCTGTAATTTGTTCCTCTTCCTTTGTTTGCCAGTCTGTTATTATAAGCAGGAGCGCTCGACGCTTTGCAAAATTGTTTCCACCTCCCTTTTGGACCCCTATGCCGCATCCTTTTGTTGTCCCCGCCCTGGCCATTTGGAGTAACTGCTTCCTATCTAGCCTCAGCCTCAGCCCCATTCCCATTCCCATCCCTACCTCCCCCCTCTTGGTTAATCATAGTGCAACGTCGGCATCCATAGAAATGTATCTGCATGCTGCAATGGCCATCGATGATGATAAGGTTCCCCCGCGGTTTTTCTTCGAAGCATGTTTCACATGCTCGTTGATGCGTCGCAACTTGGTTCCTCTAATTTATGGCTTTGTCCCATCAATTGAGGCAAAAATCATTGGCGATTGGAGGCTGCTGCAGCTGGGGGATAGCCATGGGATTGGGGGTAGGAGATCCTTATCTGAGGGACACGCGCCGCGGAACGAAACGAAATGAAACCGAATCAGGCGAGCCATGAAATATGACAATGTTTTGGATTAATTGCTGAAAGGCAAAGAGGGACGCCCAAGGACTTGAAGGAACGAGGTCCTTAAAGTGTAATATGAGATTCTTCCAACAGTATCTCTTGGCGTGTTTTTCCCTCTAAGAAATATTGCAGTGAAATGATATTTCTCTTAAAGAGTGAAAGAAATATTTCTAGTTAATATTTTATAAATTTCACAGTCAAGAACACTTAACATTGTAGGTAACATAGTACTTCTCCTTCTATTATTTTTACACTCTCCCGAACCAGCTCATTAATATTCCAAACTACAGATAAGTACCATTTTAATTACATTCCCATGCAAATGTGTTGTTTTTTGGGCGGCTGCTAACAATTTAATTAAGAAAACGGCTGCGAAAACCCAAAACCATTTAGGCAGACATAAAACCAGCATGAAAATTGAGCCTAAATTGGGAAAGATAGGTCTGAAGAGCAACAAAATTAAACTAATTAAAATATTTCGCTCTATAAATCAGCCAAATTCCAGCGCCAACGCATATCCTCCCTATATCATACGGCCATGCATATATCCTTTCTCTGGCTTCTCCCCATAGTTCATTCGGAGAAGTTTTCCTCGAGCGCGTTATGCGTGGCTGTTGGAGAAAAGCGGAATGTGAAGAGAGAGAGAGAGTTTTGTTTCCCCTTTGCTTACTACTGACAAAGTTTGTTAGTTTTAGCGCCAATTTTAATGTGCAAACTTTTGGCGGACACGGAGACAGGGACGGAGACGGAGACTGTTGCCAGCCACGTTTTGTCAGGAAAAAGGGGGGAGACTTGCACCGTACCCCAGATTCGGCGGATTTGGTGGAGGTGAAGAGAAGAAGGAGGAGGAGAGATTGCTTCGGGTTGAATGATTAGCAAAAGTTTTTAATTTTCTGTCTCCTTAACTTATAACTAGGAAATTAAGTATTTTGTGCAGTCCAAAACTTGAACTAGATTAGAAAAAGACGGCGCGACATTAATGCTTTTGCCAGTCTAAGGCAATTTTCCCTGCCAAGATGGTTTTTTAACGAAAATAACTTTAACGACAATGACAAAAAGTATAGCAAGAAGTTTTAAGGTGGTTGCTGTTATGAATTTTCTGAAACTAGAAACTAATTTGTATAATCCTTGACGAAACGAGAGAGGAGTTAGGAGTTGTTATATTTTAAATTAAAAATTTAAACCTGCGCCTCTAAAAATTCTTTAAAGAAACTCTTTTGCGCGCTCTCTCATTTTCTCTCTCTTCCGCGCTTTGCCTGCATTACAGCAAGAACAGTTCCTCTCAGTAGCGAACGAGAGAGAATTTTTAAAGCTGCCCTTCCATAGAGCTTCGAATATTTTTTGTTAACGTAATTATCATTATCATTTCTGTTCACACTTTTAAATCAAAAATCAGTGACAGTATCAGCCATTCGGCTTTCAATCAATCAAACTCTTTTGTTTGGGTTTTAATTAATTACTACTGCTTTTGTCATGGGGCAAAAAAAATCATGATCGGAGCTCAACGTTTTTTGTAATTGCGAATATCCACTTTTTATGAATTGCCTTAATTGTTAAAAATAATAAAGCAATAAATACGTCGAAAAGCAGGGATAAAACAATAAAGCAACGCCAAGCTGCAATTCATTTTTCACAATATTTCCACTGCCATCGCCAACGCGTTGCTGTTGCTGCTGCTGATGATTTGTGTAATTTGCGCCTGGCGAACAATTTTTCAATTTAATGAAAGCCGAGCGGAGCGAATGAGATGGATGGCACATCCTTTTCGTACGTATTGATATCCTCCCGATGCTGTGAATTTCAATTTATGCCCCCCGGATAAACGCAAAAAACACGCTTTAATAAATGTATATCGCAGGCATGAAATATATATCGTAGGATATATTACATGACCTGCGATATTCGCCCGCCAAACAAACAAGCGGGCAAACAGTATGGAATGTCGCACAGACATTTGGATTGATGGAGTGCTTAATTGACAAATGATTGACAACTATGGCATTTCGGATGCGCCGGAAGAGAAAATAAAAAAAATAAATACAATTTATAAATGATATGAGGCCTTATGGTTGGTTACGAGTGTGTTCATTGGATATGCAACAAAATAATAAAGGCAACGTGTAAATTATTAAAGCCGTCTTTTTGTGGAAAATTTTTATATTTTAAGGGAAATCTTTTTAGTTTTTCTGCGTACTAGCAGTATCTAGCTTGGAAAAAAAGGAAAATCGTTTTCGTTGCACTTTTCTGAAGAGCTCTCTCTTTATGCCAGAACTCAACCCTGTTTTTAAAGTCACAAAAGTCACCACCAAACCCAAAAAAAAAGAAGGCCAACCACCCGGGCCAATCCCTTTACTTTTCATCAATCTTTGTTAATCATTTTTCTGTGCCAGGGAAAAGCTGAAAAGGAATAGCCATATTTTTTCATAGAGCATTTTTCCCAAAGAGCGGGATGTGCAGAAAACCGGAGCCCTGGGAAAATTGGAAAATATAGTTTTTTAGTTGTGCAGGCACCCGCAGTTTTAGCCCTCAAAAAGTATACCTAACCTATAGAACAAATCTTTAGTTAAATTTAAACACTTTTAATCAATAGCAACGTTTTTTTTTAAATAATATATACTCAGGCATTGAGATAAAGCAGCTTATTTACAGAGATTGTAAAGTAATAAACTTGAAACGGATTATTTAATTAAATTATAATATTCTCAACTGATAACAGAAACTAACAAAGTCATCTTAGCAGCTGTCATAGAAAATGTTTTCGAAATATTTAGAAATATATATAAAATACAGGCAGTATAACCTTCCCTATCAGCTGAGAGCTGCTGCCCTTTTGACATTCTTTTAAAAATCTTTATAATTTCCTTTTCAGTTCTTTATATTTTTTCCTAAGAAATGTTGATGGAAGCCCTCATTTCACGGGGTTTTCTCTTTTCTGTGGCTGCTCTAGTTATTATACTTTTTTTTTGTAATATTCTTGTATATATTCTGGGAAATTAAAATCTAGCTTTGTTTCAATTTGTCTGTCCGCCTTTGTTGTGTGTTTAGAGTGAAAAAGAAATTTTTAATTTCCTCGCAGAGCCACAAAAGAATTCGCAGCTAGCTAATCCAAGGGACAATGAAAGGACACAAAATAAGCAGAAGTCAGAAGCGTATTCCGGTCTCGACTGTTTGTTTGTTTCTCGTTTTGCTTTTTTCGTATTTTTTTGTTTGTATCCTGCTGTGTCCTTCGCGGAGGAGGGAGGGAGGGAGGGAGGACAAACCATTCGCAAACAGACACACACAAAATGCTCACCTTAAACAAATAGAAAGTCGTGAGGAAGGGGCCAAAGACTGGCTTTGCACTCATTTACAGTTGGAGCTTTTAATCTTAATTTTATAGTAGTGCAAAGCTCTTGCCTTGCTCCCCAGGATAAGCACACACATACACAGAGCCAGGACTCCTGTTTCACTCTCCTGTCGAGAGTCGGTTTAGACCCCACTCCTCCCTTCAGCCTTCAGGGTGGCCTGCTCTATCTGTCTATCTCGGCAACACTTTTCAGTGCCACTTCACAACTTGTTCAGAGGGTCCTGGATGGTGTTCCTGTGCCTGCTCCTGTCTATGTGTGCCTGTTCACATTCATTATGGCAACGCTCGAACTAATTTAATCAGTTTAAATATGCATTTGGAATGCACAAAACACAAAACACATTCTCGCCCGTTGAGGATGCCCAATTAGAGGCACAGAATTTGTATTTACAATGTGTAAATTAAATGATATATCTCGTGTGTGTGCGTAGGAGTGTGTGTTTGCATCCAATTAGGAGCCCCAAATATTATATAATAATCATTTTATTAATCCCACAATTAAATTTAAATTGGCACGTGCTTTAGAAATATGCAAAGTAAAGCTAACAATATGTCCCCGCTATTATAATTATCAAAATAATTTTGGTTAGTTTTTAGCAAAATATTTATTAAATTTAATGGGTTTTTAGCTTAATTGTGATTGTGTTTTTGGAATCGATTATAAATTGTTGGACAGTCAAAATGTGTCAATTATGTAACAAACATTTTATAATTACTATTTCTGTTGAGGTGAAATTTTAAAAGGATTTAAATCCATTTTAACATTAAATTGCATTTAATACTAATTATTTCAATAACTTCTTTTATTGTTAAGCTCAAGAAACCCTTTAAAAGCTTATAATTCTCTAAGTTTCCATGGTTCTTATGTAACTCTTATGCATTCGAGTTTATATTAGTTACATAAACTATTGCCAACTTCCGCTCCATTGAATTACATTTCTCCTTTTGTGTGTGTGTGTCCTTTTTGCAAGGAGAGAATTGTGAAATTCGTTTGCCACTCGCTTTCGTCCTTTCGTCCTAACTGGCAGCAATCCGGCTTCGACTTCATCCCACTTCGTCAGACAAATTGGCTTCAAATCTTTTGACGTGCTACGTCAAGTTTGTCATATGTCCTGCGTGCACTTTCGGCTGACAGTCCCTGTGTCCTGTGTCCTGTCCAACCTCCCCTGGAGCCAGAGGACTCTGGATACTCTGGAAGCAAGAAGAAATGACAGAGAGAAGGCCAGAAAATTGTTTTAAAGTGTGTCAGCATTTCCCTTCGAGTTCTGTGACTCCATGTACCCCTCTACCCCTCTCTCTCGTTTTCCGCTCCCCTCCCTCATCAGTCGTGTGTTTTCGCAAAGTGAAAATGCCTGGAATTTTAATGAAGGGGGCGGCTTAGAGGGTTGGAGGCTCTGGTGGGGCAGTCTGCCGAGATTTGTCTGGTATCCTGGCCCCTCGCACAGACAGACTCTTCAGCGGCTTACGATTCCGCTCCGCGGCTGCTTTGCATATTTTTCCATTAAAAACGATTTAAATACCTTTTGCCATGTTTTCCTCGCTATTCTTCTTATCGCAGCCGCTTTCGACACTTTGGCGAAAAAGTTTTCGGCCCGGTTCTAAGCTGACTGCAAAAAAAAATACAAAAAAATGAATAAGGAAGACGAAATGGAGAAAGAAAGATTGAATTTTACAATAAATTTCAGAAGGCTTAGGAAGGGCGTTACGGGGGTAGAGCCCAGGATACTATCTAGGGCCTGTCGGTCGCTGGGAATATTTATGGTTGGCCCAAAGGAGCGGATCGGGTTAGCCAATATGTCCCAGCGTTAGCATTTCTAATGCGGTTCAGATGGAATTGAAATTGCCATGTCAAAAGGTAAAACCAATGACTGCAAAATGCCACAAGTTTCTAGGGAAATCTCTAGGAATTTTATATAAACTTTTAAAGGGGAAAATTAAGTGTTGAATATTATTTTTAGTAGTTGTTTAGAGTTGTTTAATTTTGAAAAATATTGAAATGTATAAAAGAGATACTTTGGTTTAATTTTGTTAAAGAATATATTTTTTTTGCAAGCTCTAGAATATTATTTAACCATTTGCTTTGATTTATTTAATTATTACAATAATTTAAGCATAGAAAAATAATACTTTGGCCAATGTTTTATGAAGATTATTAACTTTTTAGGCTTAATTTCTATACTAAAATCCTCTATCGCCTAAACATTAAATTCTAACAAACTCATTTCCTTTTTCTTTCCAGGTAAATGCGTAAAATTCTCAAAGTCATATTAAACGAAGCGTGTTAATTCGTCCAAATTACTGGCTAACCACATATTCGAGAAGGCTTTCAGGAATTAAATTGACCAAAATATCTTCCGCCTAATTGTGCGCTAAATTTGTGCACATTAAATTTATTAAGTACCACACATTGTTGTCATCGTTACCGAATTGTTATTATTATGGCAATCGCGAACTATATGTAGTCTTGGCATCATGTTTATTATTATTATTGTTATTATTATCATTCATTGCTTACAGCGATGGTTGTGATTGCTTCTCCAATACAAAGGCAAGAAAAAGTAACCGCAAGATTGCTTTTTATGCGCCTTACATTACGTAGACTTTGCGGTGCCATCAATTTAAATCAAGCCCCAGAGACGCCGCTGGAGCATTGAATTAAATTCAATTAAATATATAAATATAAATGTCAGAGATACACATGATTTCTATTTTTATTTTCCATAACAAATTGTTTTTTATTTAAGAACAAATAATGGGCATTTTCCCAAATTAAAATATGGCTTTCAAGGCAAATAAATGAAATTCAATCATTGCCTGAATTTCATTTAAAATAATAACATTTTTCCGGCCGCCAGCAGCTGTTAAAACTTGGCCAAAAAGTCGAAATATTTGCCAAAATAAACAAATCAAATAAAATGTTGCATAAGGTAAACTATTTAAATACCCTTTAACTCAAAATTAAATACAGTTGCCAAGTGTCTAAGGATTCTTAGCTGATATGCTCCAAGACTCAAGTCTGCGGTGAAAATATTTCAAGCAACCACAAGGAATTTAAATCAGAGTTTCTTGAGAGATTCCAAATGAAATCTTGTGTATTTTATGAATTGTTTATGTTTACATTAATGCCATTGTGGAAATGTTTTAATCTCTCGACAGGTTGTTTATTCTCCAACGCTCTTCTTTTTCTCTGCTCTCTTTCTCTGTCTCAATAATTCTCACAACTTCCGATTTGGCAATTGGCCGCAATTTTGCTTATTTGCTGGCGCTTATGGGCGAATATTTATGAAACTTTTAAAGTTGAAGTTGCTCTTGGGTCGAGTTGGGGTCCAGGGCAAAATCCATTTCCCCATCCAGACACTTGGCGAACTTTATATATATGTATATATATCCAGGAGCTTGAAAGTTGGCTTCTGCTTGAAGGCTTTGAGTACTTCATTAGGGCGCTTTGTTACTCATTATGTGCGCACATTACTCAAACCGACGAGCAACTTTTCACTCGCACATTGAAAACGCCAAGGCTCTGTGGCATACATGTGCATATTTTAATGTTAATCCTTTTTCAAAAGATTTCTCCAACCACTCGGCACTCTCTTACACATTGAGAAATATTTTCTAGGCGATCTAGGAGTGAATCTAGATATGTTATTATATTCTTCTGACTATTTAAAGATATATTCTTAAGAAGAAAAGCATTCAAACCTTTAAGAGTCCTTTAAATATCCTCCTAACATTGTTCAGAATTATTATTTAAAGAATTTAAGGAACCATCGAATAAAAAGACAAATTTTATATATACTTTTAAAGAGGAAAAAGAAGTGTTAAGTTTATTTTTTAGACTTTGTTTAATTATGAAATATCTGAAATGTATAAAAGAGATACTTTGTTTTTTAAAGATTTCAAGACAATAATTTCCATTGATTACTTTTCAAATTGTTTGTAAAAATTTCAAAAATATTTCTATAATATTTACGTAAACCTTTAACTTTAAATTAAACTCATAACTCCTTTCAATGACTTAAATTTATTAAAACTATAAGGAAAATTCAGGCCAAACGGAAAAGCTCATTTCCATACTCAGACTTGGTTTAGTTTAGTGTAGTTCCTGGAGGTTCCTTACTCTCCCCCTCGGCCCTTTCGGTTTCAATCAACGGGAGCCGCCGCAGCAGCAGCAGCAGCAGCTGCCTGAATATTTTCATTATTAATGCTCGCCAGCAGTCATCACATCTCCCCCTCATTTTATGCCACTTCCATTTCCACTTACACCCACTCCGCCCACCTGGCTGGCTGGCTGCCTGGCTGGCTCCTAGCCGATCCCAAGGACCCAGGCACAGGCTCAGGCCCAGACCCAGACCCAGACCCGGATCCCTTTCCCGCAACCCGCAGCGTCTGTGGCGCATTTGCTGACTTGACTTTTTGTCTAGAGTTGCAACCACATTGCGTTGGTCATGGGCAGACTTTGTCGTTCCGAGTGGGTTTCGGCTTCCTGTTTTACCTTCTCCTCCTCATGTTTTCTCCTGGCTTTTCCCCCCATTTTCCTCGGCTGGCGCTGAGTTTGGACGCCGTCTTCTTACCTGTGCCAAGTTTTACGCCGTTCTGCCAAATCAATTGTTTGTAATGAACTTGCGACGGTGCGATGCCTGCCAGTTGGCAGTGGCAGCCACTGTGGGCTTTGTGGCAGAAGCTAGTGGGCAAAATAGAGTGCATTTTCATGTTTTCTTTTTTCGTAATGTGAGGAACTATTTTTAATGATTATATGAACTAGACTCTAGGTGGAAATTATTATAAATGGGATTAAAAGAAATTTGACAAAACAAACAATTTCTGTTTAAAAGCTAGTTTGCATTGGGATCTTGTATAAAATATTTATACACTTACCATATTCAAGTAGAATACTTTTAATTAAATGTCCAAAAATCCCTTAACCTTTAAACTTCTCACTCCCATTTAAACTTCAGTCTAAAATTGTATTCCCTCGAGCCCCTTAAGATGCTTCTCGTGTTTCATCCTGCCTATGAGAGGAATCCCATTACCGCAACAATTGAAATTAATTAGTGCTGTAATTTGATTAAGTACAAAAGCTCATTCTTTCACTTGCTGTTCCCCCTGCCCCTCTTAGGTCTCATTTGTCTGCTGTCTGCATAAATATATTAGGCAACATGAAGCTGCCCAAGAATAGAGCTGCTGCTGATGCTGCTTCTGCCGGTATTTGCATTTTTGTCCCAGAAGTTTTTCATGCTTTTGTTTCTTCATTAACTAATTGCCCCCAGTTTTCTCCCCAGAGTACCGAGTACTACAGACAGACAGACAGACTGAGAGAGACTCTCATAAGGCAGCAGAAGAAAGTGACACGTGTTAAGTACATATGTAAATGAAGCACCCCATGCTGGTCCAAAAAGTCTCGAAAAACCAGCCTCACACCAAAAAGAAGAAGAAACTCAATATAATTTAAATGGTTTTTGGTGTTTTTATAAAGGGAATTTTTAAAGGGGAGATTGAAGGTATATGGGACTGGAAAAGTGTTTTAAAAGAAATTATATTCTCACTTTATAGCCTATCATCAATGTTAAAGTAGAAAGTGCGCTTAAGATTCCCAAGTAGGAATTTAGGTATAAAATGTTATGTAAACAAAGCAATTTTGAGGTTGATTCTCAGTAAAATTGGTATTTCTGAGGTTTCAAGACAAGAAACAAAATTAATTCTTATAAAAGCAGTCAAAGTTAAAGCGTTAAAGTTTTCATAGATAATTAAATATATGGGGCTTTGGAAAGAGTTATATGTATATTTCCTCACTTTAGCCTTCCGTAAATTTTTTTAGGCGAAAATGCCTTAAAATTTCCAAGTACGAATTCAGCGACACATTGCTATGTAAATATAAAATATATTTTTAGGTTTATCGCTAACAAAATGGGTACTTCTGATATTTTTTTTGGCAAAAGAACTAAACTTATTGGTATAAAGCCGTAAAAATGCGTTACAGTTTTCATAGATAATTAAATATATGGAACTTTAAAAAAATGTTGTTAAGGAAAAATATCTTCTTACTACGGTAAGCTAACGTAAATGTTTTAGCCGAAAATGACTTAAAATTCCCAAGTACGAATTCAGCGAGACATTGTTATAGAAATAAATAAATAAATATAGAATATTTTTTGATCGTTAGCAAAATTAGTACTTTTGAGATTTCTTGCAGAAAATACCTTAAAAATCCCAAGTACGAGTTTAGCGGCACATTGATCTTCAGATCTTCAAAATTAGTACTTCTGAGACTGCTTGTTTTCAAGAATTTATATATTAAAATTCCGATATATACCCATTTTTGCTTACTCCTTCCTAGTTTCCCTAATAAAAAGCGTAATTAGATTGCTCACTAAGATCTTCAAACTTATTACACGGTATTGTTGAGGCCCAGTGTTTTCAAAGTGAGCCCTCTTACATGGCTTTTATTGTTTGCCGGCTTGTTCGTCGCTCTGGGGCGCGAACTCTGCTTCGCATCTCATTGTCAGCGTCTCGTTGCCAGCTCACATATTGAAAATTCAAATTGGAGTGGGTGGCTATGGCAATGACAGAAGGCAGGGGAGACTGAACTCGACTGGAGTCACAAGACGTCAGCGAGGCAGGGAGCACTTGGCGATCTGTTAACATCTTGAGCCACATTGACGCCTCGATGTGAAACATTTACGCAATCGTCGTGTGGCGCAGAGCTCTCAGCCATTGCCGGGGTTTTCCTTGGAGGGCTTCCCTTGTTGTTGTTTTCCCGGCGTGCCTAGGCTGATTATGAGTTTTCTTTTGAGGAAATTGGCAATTGCAAATCAATTTAGGCAACAACTTTGCATAAATCAAATGCTCCCCAAGCACCGTCAGCTGTTTGCAATGTCTTTGGCAAATTGGAAAAGCGAGAGGGCATCGGAGAATACATATGCTTGTAGAGACGGGAATGGCCTGTTATTCTTCCAGTTTATTTGCCAAAAATGAAATAAGGAAGCAATTTTGCAAATTTACAGAGAGCGGAGAAAAGTTTTTCCCCCCCTTCCTTTCTTCATAAAACAAAAGGCTGGGCATATTGTGCGCTGCCAGCAGAAAACCAAAGGCAAATGCCAAGAAGAAAAAATTACCAGAATTGTACACAAAATAAGTAAAGTGATGCAAAATACATAAAATATATGTGCCTCTCGACTCGGTCGCATTTGTCTGGCACTTTTGGGGGAGAGTCGGGGAGGAAATCAAACCAATCCTAAACCGAAACCCATTTGCGCCTTGGTATCCACACTTGACTGATTTTACTTAGCTCCTTGGACTCGGTGCCCATCCTGCGGGTTTCACAACAGCAGCACTTCTCTCAATTCTCGGTTAACGCAAAGCAGCTCAAAGTGATTGATGGTTGAATGCATAAATTATTGATGGCCAGCAGACAATGCCTCAAGTCTGCCGTAGATGGCCAAAAGCTGGAGGAGCTTTCAGTGGGTGTGAAGTGTAGCCCTAAAGAGAATAATGTGAGAGTGTGTTTGCCCTTTTCCAAGAGCTTCTTAAATGTAAACTAAGGAGCAGTTGAATAACAGATTTTAAGGGTTATATGTTTGGTATTTAAGGGGTAACTTGTAGAACATTTTAATATCTTAAATATAACATATAAAAAGAGGTTTAAATTCTTCAAAGCAGTAACTTTTCGCAACCAAATTAAATAATTTACAGGTACACACCTTAATTTCCCTGGAAACCATCTCCATGACAATTTTAATATATATCCAGAGTATTCCTCATTCGACCCAAAACCTTATTCAGTTAACTTTTTTCTCAGTCAACTTTCTTTGCAATTCCTTGGGTATAGATTGCGTCAAAAGCTTTTTATAGATCTTTGCTCAATGGCTGAAGCAAAAGAGGCGTAAAAACAATTTAAGCGTAATTTGAAGCTTAAAGTAAACAGACAAAAGTGAAACGGAGAAACGGGAAAAACTCTGAACGGCGGAAGGAAGACTGTGGAGGGTTTGTTGTAATTGTTGGCTGAGTGATGATGGCCAACTTTGACAGTTTAATAGCCCCATTGGACGGACATGCTGGTAGAGAGCCCCCTCTGCGCGCACGCCTGTCAAATGCTGCCTAATCATTGGAAAATACATAAAAATTAAGTTCTTAAAATTGTGCAACCATTATAGCTGGCAAAACTTAGCAAAAGGGCCCTTGTTTTCTCTCAGTAACACTTTAATTTGTGGCCAGAAGGATGTTCAGGCAGCTTGAGCTGTATGCATCGCATTTGAATAGATTTCTCGAGTGGCGGCAAGTCCATCAAACTGGGCCAACTAAGGGCTACTATAAGCCTCTTTCTATAGCTTCAAGTGCCCATACAATTTTGTTTAACTCATCGCAACAGTTTTTCTCTTTTAATTTTTCCCCCTTTCAATTTTTTTTTGTATTTTTTTGTGTTCTGTTTGTTTCCCAAGTGCTTTAAGTCTTTGAAGCTGAGCAGCTTAGGAGCTTTGTAGCTTACGTTGAAAGGTCTTGTGTCTTGTGGTTCTGGTTCCTGGCCTGCCTGCTCTCTGCCCATATTTTTCAAAGGTAAAAGCAACAGCAATCTCTGGTTGTTTAAAGTTATGCCAGCTGCCAATCAATGGCTAGAAGAAGCAGGGCGGCCGGCCGCCTTCTATGGAAATTGAAATCGTTGGGCATAAGTTTCACACAAGCGTGATAAGAAGACTCCACACTGCAGGCAGGGGTTTGTCAATATGGAAAGAAAATGCACTGCGAGAAAATATTTTACTGAATTTAGTAATTTATATAATTTATAAAATGTATTTTTGAGAGATTTACCATACCATTATACCATTAATTTGCGGTCCTGATTGATTTTCAATAGTTTCTAAAAAGAGTTTGTATTATTCTTGCTTAAAGATTTCTATGCAACCCATCAATATATAACGATATCGATAAATATTCAAATATTTTTAAATAGATGTTTAAAATTTTGATTTTTATAATGATATAAAAACATTTATAGCGATTTCAATAAATCGTGTTATCGAAATGTATCAATATGATCAATTTTAAATTGATAACTATCGATATATTACATTTTAATTAAAATATTTTTGATATAATATGATATTTGATATGTCTTATTGATCAATATATAACGACATCGATAAATATTAAAATATTTTTAAGTAGCTATCAAATATTTTGATTTTTATAATGCTATTAAAACGTGTTATCAAAATTTATCGATATGATAAATTTTTAATTATTTATAATCGATATATTACACTTTAATTCGAATTTTTTCGATATACAATCATATTTGATATTTCTTATCGACATTTATTAAATATAAATTTTACAAATATACCAATTAGTCATTTGATCAAAATGAATCAATGATTATCGATATATAAAAACTTGAAAGAAGTCGGAAATTCTCGAGAAACAATTATTTATGGAATATCATATTACATATCCTAACCATATTATCTGTCGGCATAACTTTAATTTTTCTATCAATTTACTATTAATTTAATAATCGAAGGGTTTTACTTATTTATGTCTATGAATTTTCCTCCGTGTACAGTATTTTTTTTTGCGGTTGGGGGTAAGATGGTATTGACATGTGTCACATATGTCTCAATGCTCCGCACTCGGTTTGGACTCCAGTGAAGTGTGGAGCGGAGCCAAGAGCCGGGAGAGGGTTCTCATCGAGCGGGAACAGTAAAGTTGTGTTGGGCTGTCGGGAGGAATGTGCTCCCCAATTGCCACATAAATATTTATCGCTCACATAAGGATGGGAGGATATCATTTATTCATTTACCCCCAGAGACCAAATTTCCGCTTATCCCGTATTTATACATATGTATGAAATTTTGATAGATTTACGACTTGCCAAAAGAACAACAAAAAATAATTGGGTCTCGCTTCAACGACAAAGACAAAGGGAGAAAAACAGGGGCCAGTCTCAACTCGCTGAGGAAACGCAGTCCGTGGAAATTTGATTAGCTTTATAAGGCAGGAAAAACAATGCAAAAAAAAAAGAGTTGCCAAGCTCGCGGAACGTGCTTTCGGCACACAAAAATCTTCCAATAATCAAAAGTTCAGACCCGGAAGCCAAAAGGTTGCTGTCCCAGAAACGAAATCATAAAAATAGAAACGGAAAATCCGGTGAAATCGAATGGGAAACCTTCCGCTGAACTCAACTAGTTGAAGTAAATAAATATACAAATATTTTGTATTTTTCGCAATCGTCGGGTTCATCTAATCTGTCAAGGTTAATTTCAGCTCATTCGAGCGGACAAAAAGGGCAATTTGGCCAAACAGAGAGAATGCATGTTCTTTGTTTTTCATACATATATGGCAGTGGGTCCCAATTAAATGTTTGCAACCGTCAACCGGGGGCACGTCAAGAAAAATATTTAATATGCAATCTAATATTTATGTCTCCGGCCTCCGAGAACTTGTCACTCAGCCTCAGCTTTTTTCGTGCTGTTACAGTTTCTCGTTCTCTCTCTAGGGCTCCTCCACTACAAGTCCAAGCCCCCATCCAAGAAATCTGTCTGTCCAAACTAGTTTGCTCGGTTGATTGCCTGACTTGGACTCGGACTCGTAGTTGGGCTTGAGCTTGGGGCCTGCTGCCGGTTAACGACTTTCCAAGTCTCCCAGAGATCGTTGGACACTCTAAGCAGCCGGCCCACGCGGAGCTTAATGGCCTGACCCAAAAGATTCGGCTGAGAAAATCAAATCGAGTAAATATTAATGACAATGTCTACGAGAGGAGAGCAGAGCACACATTGGGGTATTTGAATAAATTATTGCACATTTACAGCTCCGAGAATCACATTCTAATGTGTTTACCAGCCAGCCGGCTTATCGATTTCGATTTCATTTTGATTTCCAATCCAATTTTACCTTATCTCTGGCGTGTGTGTGTGTGGGTTTTGAGTCAAGTTGAAATTTGTGAGAGGAAAATTCTGGGGACCTCACTGGGCGGCGAGTTCATAAATAATAAAATAAGCTGTGTCGCTCAGGTGAGGTCTCAGTTGTGAAGGCTTAAGTTGATGATGTTGAATTCAACCTGAAACCTTTTTTTAGGTGTTTAAAAGGGAAATTTTTTGTATCTTTAACTTCTGTAAATGTATTTCACTCTTTCTTAAATTAAATTTAACTAAACTATGGCAAAGATTGCGACATAGGTCAGCTGCTCTTTTGTTTGAACAACTTAAAGGTCTTTGGTCTGTCTGGGCTTTTTCCCCTTCAAAAGTTCACACCATCGAGAGAAAAAGTTCAACTCAGCATTACCCTTTACCTTAATGAACGAAACCAAGGCAAACAAAAAGCATTGAGACGAAACCAAATCATGATTTGGCAAATCACAGATTCCCCTCTGCCTTCATTGGACTTTATTTCTGCATTGTTTCTCAGGCTTAATGTGGGAAAGTCGGCTGCAATTACAAAAACTGCAACGAGTGCAGCTCCTGAAGCTCCTGAAGCTCCTGCAACTCCTGCAGCTCCTGAAACCCAAAACCAGTAAGTTAAAGCCAGTCAAAGGCGCAAATAAAATCAGGAAAGAAAAAAAAAGTACGAAGAAACACTTGAGTTTAGGGATACGAATATGAAATACTTGGTATTAAATTTAATATGACTCTTTTTATGCTTCAAATGGTATATATTTATACACTTTATGATATAAAGATTTGTAATATTTATTAAAAATTAAAAATGATATAAAGCAGCTTCTTAAATTCTTATAAAATAGGTTTCCCAACTGACAGATATTTATTTTATAGCCCCATTTATGTATCCCCCACATATATACCCCACTTCCAAGCTTAATACTTGGTAAAATCATGAAGGAAAGAGGTACCAAAGCGAGGTTGGAGCCTAACAAGTTGCAGCTGGCATCAAATTTCTGCATCTAGAATGACACAGAACGTTGCAGAAGAGTTGCCCCAAAGGAGCCTGGCTGCAGTGCGTTGCATTTGCTGGCTCCTTTTTTTTTTGTTCTCCCCTTTTCCTTCTTTTGATTTTACTTGCTCCTTCTTCTTCTGGCCCTATCGAGGCTGCTCTTTTGGCCAACACATGTCCAAAGCAGGGCCAAAAGCAGTTGGCAGGCAGGCAGACATCAGACTTGCGACACAGACGAAATGATAAGCGAGCCAAGTGCGGCGATGTTCGAGGAACTGGCAGATATATCTAAATATATACATTACATGCGTATATGTACGAGTGTATCTGTGTAGCTATATATATATACATATATATTTATTTCATTTATCAGTCGTGATTTTCCTTTTATTCTCCTCGTGTTCTTTGTTCTGAACCTGTTCGTTCGGTCCAACTGCAGCGGCAACGTGAGCAATCCACAGCACTAGCAGCAACACACACAGTACACACAACAAGGCAGCACGCCAACAACATCTTGTTGAATCACAAGCAAAAAAAATTATATAAAAAAAAATATATAAAAAAATCAAAAACAGGCAAAGACGGAGCGGGGATTAAGCTTATCAAAAACCGACGCCTTTGTACACTTTGAGCAAGCAATAAAATGCTGAAAGTATTTGGTTAATAACCGAGTATTTCAATTAATTATGGAGTTTATTTGCTAAATGTATTTATTATTCATATTCAGAAGCATTTTCTGACTCTGCAAATAATAAATTTAATTAAATAACCTTTACCTCAAAGTAAATAAAATACCTGACAATAGATTTATTGACATTTCTGTTACCTTTGTGAAATTTTTATTTGCTTTTAAATAAAGCATAAAGCATGTTTGTTATTTGATATTTTAATTTATAGCCACTGTTAATCCCTTGTTGGATTTCTTTTTGCCAGCTTATAGCGTCACATAAGGGAGCATTCAGCATTCCGGTTAGCAACCATAATTGCTTCACTTCCAATAGCAAACATAAGCCAATTTCCCCAGTTGGAGCATATCAAATGGACTAATAAAACCCATGAATAGTAGCAGCATCAGGAGCAGCAGGAGCAGCATCAAGCCAACTGACATTCAGTCAGGGAACAGAGCACAACAAATAATACAGACCACCGACCAGAAGCTAGAGGTGGACGTTAAATCCTCTGCTCCCTGGTCATTGGTCATTTTTGTCTGAAGGACAAACCGCAGTCCAACTGCTGTCCTGTGGATGTGGAAAGTGGGATGTGGCACTGGCAGGTTGGTTCGTTGGCTGGTTGCTAGGGGAATGCAGTGAGCTCTTCATGGACGGTTTTAATATGTTCTCGAGGGTGATTCAATTACGTGGGACTGCTCCTGTCTCGGTTACGTGGCTGCTGATGTTGCAGCTCTTTGGCTCTCTCTTCAGCTTCTGATGTCACTGAGCAAATATGTTGCACAGAAAGAAAACTATTATTAATAAAAGTAAAAAAACTATGAGTCAGTATTAACAAATAAAAATCAAACAAAATTAAAAACAATTTTATAACAAATCTGTTGATAGCAAGGCCACACTGCATTTTTGATGTGTGACCAGCTTAGCGAAAGTTAGCTATCAAAAATCTGTTGCTTGCAAGGTCACACTGCATATTTTGCTATATGAAAAAAATCTATAAAAATATGGTCTTTTTTCACGCCTGACTCACTTATATTTAAGTTTTGTGATTTATCTTCATAATCTTATATTTTTTCTCTCTGTCCAGTTACCTGGGACAGGTGGAGTCAACCGTCTTTGTTGTTTTTAATGAGCAGCGAGACGGGCAGCTGGTGGCGAAGGGAGTCAAGTGCAGTCGACTGCAGGGGACTTTGGAGGGTCAACAACGCTGTGGCTTACCAAGCTAACCACAAAATCGTTTCTGCTTGCTTCTGACAGATGTCCCCGAGTCAACACCTCACTTTTTCCCATTCCGCGCTTCTCTATTTTCTCTCAGTCTCTCTCTAGCTCTAGGTCCTTTTAAAGGATTTCGGAATTCTTTGCCAAAAAAAAAAAAAAGTTTGCGTTTAAGTGAAAATCATGTTCGTGCTCGTTATCCTTTGGTCACGTTTGTCTATTATTTTGAAATTTCCCCTGGCTGTGCTTTACTACGTAATATTTTTATAATGCCTCGTCGCCTCCTCGGTAAGCTGACAATTTGTTTGTTCAGAAAAAAGGAAAACTATTTGTGATGATAAATGGAAATAAAAATAATTTTCTTAATGGTTGTTAGGGGAAAGAAGAGCTCTCAAGAGATTATGTAGATCATGAAACGGATGAGAATTGCCTTATTTTACTGATTGATAATGCCCCTTCTTGAGGGGTTCCATTATAAAGCAATTCCCAAGGAGATCAGCTGTCAGGCACTGAAAGAAATTTGTAGTGTTTCGAAAGATGATATGAGGAAGGAATAAATATGAAGATATATTAGGAAAAGCCTATATTTTATTTAATATTTCTTAAATAAGAATGTAAACTTATTTTGAAACTGATTTCCTTTAGGAAACTATTTAAAGTAGTTTATATTTAAGGTATTTACTGAAAACTCTTGCTTTTGAACAAAGTATTTCTTATAATGATCTAAAATTTCTTTTTCGAGTGAAGATCAACCCAACCCCAAATGGCACTTAGCAGCAATCCAAATTGAATGTCTCAATTCTCATCCAATTATCCCATTGTGTCGGTGGCCGAGTGTTTTGTGTGATTTATGCCACTTGAAAGCGAGAGAACAGAAGAAACAGATCAACGCCCGAGAACCGCAAGGGGGAGATTTAAGGGGATTCTCGTGTATTGAATAATTACAAGAAGAAAAAAAATAAGAGAGGCAAATAAAAATTATATTGTTCGGAGGCTCAATGGCTCCAGCCCGCACCCTGGCACTTAGCTAATGAAAAGATAGGCCCAAAATAGGGATGAGAATATGGGCGTTTGCCATGCTAAGTGCAATGGAAATTTTCTCCCTTTAACCAACTCAAACCCAACTCTCTCTTTCTCTCTAATCAAACGGAGGGCTAATTGAGGCCGCTCCGCTTGATTTTGCCTCCACCACGAGTTCATTTTGGTTCAACTGACCAACGGAGGAGTCCGTTTCCTCGACATCAGCATCCGCATCCAAGGAATACAGAAGGCAAAAGGCCGTATTGTGAGCAGTTTACGGCTGTCCCGGCTTAACATTCGCTTTTACGGCCATTTGATAGCTGCAACATCTTCCCTAATAACTGCCCCAAACGAATGGACAGTGGGTGCGAGCAGCATCTGTCAGTATGTCTTCAATTAAGTAGATCGATAACTGTTTGCCGAATATAAATGCCTGTTTATGGTTTATTTGATTACTCGCATAAAAGGCAATTGAATTTGTACACAAATTAATTGAAACGATTGATTTATTTGCCCGAATATATGGACATGTCATCAATATTTTGCCAGCTTAACAGGAAGTGAAATAATAAACCAAATTAATTGAAGGATTTTGCTAGTTATATTTATTATGGGTAATGATTGTTCATTAATATTTATAATGGTTATTGAAGGATAAGAAGTAATTATAGGTTTGTTATTTATTAAGGTAACTTCTGACAAAATAACCTTTGGTATAGTAACACTTTTTAGATCATTTTGCTCAAATTTTACTGACTTTTTTAAATTAAATTAAATAGTTTTAGAAGACTTAGGTACCCTGCCCACTGTACAGTGCAACTTTGTGCCATTGTCACGTCTCTGCCACAACTATGAAAGCGTGTGCGCGTGTGTGTCATGCCAACGAAAGTGTTGTCCGCTCCTCGAAGCCAAGAAAGAGGAGAAGGAGCCTGTCCTGGGGACGCCAGGAGGCCGGTTAACAGCGCCTGGAGAGACGGCAGATCTTGTGTTCGGTGTGGCACCTGCGTTGATTACACAATTGGACGCATAGACATACTGACAGACAGACAGACCGACAGGGACATGCCCCTGAAAGATGATGTTCTTGTGAGATCTCCTGTTCCTTTTGCTACTAACTATTTTTACTGCGATTTTCATGCCCCGCTGCCTGCTGCCTTCTGCTTGTAGAGAAAGAAGGTCTTACTTTTAGCGTTTATTGCATGGAAAACTTTTGCAATAATTTTTTATTTACTCGACTTGGAAGCACCTCCCTGCACCCACAAGAGTGTTGCCTTGTATTTTTTATTGCTGGCAGTGTGACTGGGAAATGGCAAATAGTAGTTTGAGGCAACAATTTTCTCTCAAGCCCCAAAAACTTTGCCACTTAAAATATGCGTAGCTTCAACTTTCCTGCTCTCCTGTGGCAGGCAGGCTAATCATTTCAAGCGCTTTTTGTTGCCAATGTCGAAGCAATAAAAATGAAACCTCAAAGAGCAGAGGTGGAGACACGTTTTAAAAGTCATCATCAGCAGGCAGCAGCAGCAGCTCCACAAGTGCCTCAAAGTGTTGCGGCAACTCAAAAGGTTCCCAAGGATGCTAAGGATGCCAACAAGGAGTGATTTCCCAAAGAGGAGAGCAGATAAAGTGAATAACGAATTGTTCGGTTGAGAGGATAATCTGGATATCTTTCGGTCCCAAAACACTGTCGCCTGGCAATCACTTTAGGCAAAAGTAGCAGCAACACGATTTGCGTTGAGTAGTTCAGTAAATAAATTGCTTGTTCTACATGGCGTGTGTGTAATATATGGTTAAACATTGCGTATACGCCGTGTGGCACACTGCGAACGGGAGGGGGGAGTAAAATGTTGTCAACAACATAATGAAATCACCACAAATCAAACGAAATTGTCATTCAAAACCAAATGCATAAATGGAACAACAAAACAAGACGAAAATGCAATGAACAAGTTGGCATGTAAATCAAAAATAACACTTCCTTTAACCTGTAAACATGGTAAAACTACAAAATAAGCAATGAACATGGAATTGAAACACTTTAGGAAATTAAATTTTAAATAAAACAAGAGCTATTTTTTTATTTAAAGTATTTTTAGGTGATTGAAACTATTTATTTCAGACTGCATTGCATTTTAAAGCAGACAATAAATGTATTTAAATATTTAAAAATTATCCTGCAGCCTTAAAACTATTAATTCTAGACTGCATCATATTTTAAAGCAGAAAATAAATATAAATAATTTAAAAAAATGAATTTTAAATTTTGAAAAGTTACCCTTTATCCCAAAGTCTTCTTGCAATTTTTAAAAGCTTATATGAACTCATGAATAAAGCAAACCTAAGCTGAAATTGAATTTTAACCGATCGTTAGTGCCTGCCTGAGAGTGAATGAGTGCTTTTAATATTCCAACAGGCTCTCTTATTTATAAAGCATACTCTGTTATACCCTCCTCCACTTGTGCAGTGTTTAAAAATGAATAGAAATCATCGATTGATTGCCGTTTGCTGTGGTTGAACTACGAGTTTTTGGAGCTGCTGCTGGTGCTGCCAGTAGTGTGCATTCAGTGTCCTCGTGTACGACAAGTACATGACAATGACAGACACGACAAGCCACAACACCATCCCGCATCCTGCCCACCGCACCGCCGCCACATTCCTTCTTGGCATCCTGACATCCTTCCTTCCTGCCCAGAAACAAGCAAAATGAATTTGCAGTCTTAGGACTCGGGGTGGGTGAGGGTATCAATGGGCGACAAAAAGAGAATCATTTAAAGCCTCGTTGTTTGGCTCCACTCAACTGGCAGTAACAGAACCAACAACCACTGCCACTGCGATGTCAGTTAAAGAAGATTGATGATCGCTTATATATAAATCATAGTGCTGCAGATAGCCGGAATGGCGAAGAAGAAGAGCGACTCCAATAGAATAACTTTTGCCACAACTAGAAAATTGTGTTTATAAACATTTATGAAGGAAATTTTCAGCTTCGAGTGGAAAGAGAGAGGGATTGAAGGAGATGAGAGGCCCACGATGATGATGATGATGATGATGAGGATGGGGATGACGATGATTATGGGCCTGCAAAAGGCTGGCATCAAGTGCTTTAAGTTATTGACTCAAACTCTAAACCGAAACTTGAATGCAACATGAATGTTAGGGAAAAGTTGGCAGACTGCAGAATAATGCTTCCATTGGAAAGTTTTTCGTTGTTTGAGTACATTTTTTTTTGTTTTGCATACTCTGTATTTTAATCAGTGAGTTTCGTATTATATACATCGGCATGCATTATTGATTTTGTTTTGAAAAAAAAAAACCCTAAAAAACTTGTGTAGATAGACTAATAAAGATGTAAAAAACATGAAAACTAAAATAACAAAAGTTAGTTTGCATAAGTTTAGTTTGCTTTTATTAGCCTAACAAAAACCTATTAAAATTCCCCCTAGGACTAAAGTTAATACTGTTTTCTTGTTCGAATTATTTTTAATTAATTTAATTTCAGTATATCAATGCCACTTTCATTATCCTTTTTATGCGACACACAAAGCTTTACTTTGTCAAAAGGTGTAAAAGTCCTCAGTATGGCCCCGAACTCATTAATGCAAGTTTTGGCCATTTTGGCAAGCCAAAAAAACATGGCAATATAATTCAAATAAAATTCGCAATGTGCGTAAAAGAGAGAGAAGGGAACTCTTTTAAATATTTCCTGCAAAGTTTTTGCCTCGGAAAAGCAAAGAGAAAGTTTTGCTGCACCCTTCTCCAAGGACGGACTCTGTGTTTTTTCATTTTCGTCCCTCGACAAGCGTTGATGATGCTGCAACTTTTTATGGTCCTTACGGATGCAAAAGGATATCTCAATTTTATGCTAAAAAGTGGCGGGGGGAGATTAGATGCTGCTGCTGGTGGTCGACCGACCCATAGAAATTCAAATAATCTAGCTTATTGTTTTTGTGCGAAAATTCAAAATATTTTGTAAATTATAAGAGAAGTTTTAACTAAGGGAAGTTGGAGTTAAGAAGAACCCTAAATATTGTCCAGATAGAAAAAGGAATACAAAGCTTTATATAAATTTCTTAAAAACTCCCCAAAATACGTTTCAGATCAGTAATTCCCCATTTGTTCTCAGTCATAACTGCTTAGCAAACTTTTACGATAGGAAAACTTTCCTGCGGTCTAGTGTTTTATTGTTTCTTTTTTTTTTGTGTTGTGTTTTGTGCATTCCGAAAAACAATTAAATTTAATAAACGAAATACTCATTTACAAGTTGGTGCGGTTGCAAGCCAAACAGAGAGAGCCAGCCAGCCAGCAGCCAGAAGTAAAGTTGGGGTTAAAGTTTTATTTTACTTTTCGTTTCTAAGTGATTTGGCTTTTAGGATTGCTCTCTCTCCACAGCACCGCCTTCATTTGGCCAGTTGGCCATTTGGCCATTTTGGCCATTTGGCCGTGCAGAAGCACGTAATAAACTCGATTTAAGTGCCCAAAACATACGGCCACAGACAACAAACCCAAACCGAGCGAGCAAACCGAAAGCGGCGGCAAAGTCCAGTGCTCACGACAAACAAACCAAAGCCGGACGGACATGGTTCTCTGCTCCGGAGGCAACCCCAAATTTTCGCCACCTACTCAAACATGCAGTGATGCCGAGGATTCTTTTTTTTCCCAATAGCGAAAAGAGGATATATCTTTCTTTACCCGTTTTTAAAGTCATGGTAGAAATGGGAAAATATAAAGAAGAGAATTGTAACAAGGAACTGCGAAAATCTCAACTGTTTATTTATATTTTATGCATTTTTATTCCACTTTGGCTTTATAATATTTTAACAGAGTTAATATAATTTTTTTTGTCTTCTACGTGATCTTAAATATGTGCTAATATATAAATATAAAATAGGATTATATAATTACTGGTTTTATTGCTCGTAAAATAGGCTTAGCGCATATCATATTAAAATTTAAGAGAACTCTTGAGTTATTCCTCTCAATTATAATTAAAGAGAGAAATAATGACCAGCTCTCTCTGGGCTCAACGCATAAAACCTCTCTCGTTCGCTACTAAACGGAACTGATACGCCTTTGTTGCTGCACTGTTTGTACATGACTGGCAAAGCATGAAAGAAAGAGCGAAGCAAAGAGAGAAAGACAAAGATAGGGTGTCATAATAAAAATCTTTTAATTTCAGTACGTTTCGGAGAACTTATTAAATATCCTCTTAATTTGAACTACCCAAATTATAATGTTTATAATACCCAACCAAAACCGTCAAATCAGCATCACTTTGAGTCCCGACTGACTGGCAGGCTTTGTTTGCTCTATTCAGGCAAGCTCAGGCTCCTCATCCTTCTCCTTCTCCGGCTCCAACTCGAACCCAAACCCAATTCCCGTGTGCATTTAAAGTACATTTATGTCAATCACGCTCATTATGCGCACATCAGCGCATTAAATTATACATTGAGCTGAGTGGACAGAGAGAGAGAGATGGTAGCAGGAGCAGCATATCGCATCAGAGTCTGTGCGATGTCGATATAAATGAAAATTGAGACCGCAGAGCAAGGAAGTTGAAATGCCAACGGAAGCCGCCATATTTGTATGTACAGCCAGATGATGCCGACGGGGCATTACCGCAGCGGTGAAAGCCCACCGGATGCAGCTCGGCTTCCTGTTTCCCCCGGGAGAATCACGGGTTTATTCGGTCGCTCGACCATGGTCAAGCGGAAATCTGTTATGCCCCGCTCCAGTCTGTCCTCACTTTGTCACCCTTTTTTCCAGGAGGAAATAGCTACTATAATGTTAATTTTTCAAAGCAAATTTTTGCAATAAAGTGAAGGAGAGAAAAGGCTTTCTTTTTTAATTTTTGTTTACGTTTATGCATCAATATATTTATATACACAGTTTATAGAACAGGATATGGCAAGATGCCTTGCTTTTCCCCTCTATCTCACTCTGTATTCTGTTTGCCTTTCGTAAAACGCTTTTTTATCTCATCGATTTTTAAAGAAGAAAACCCCTCGCCTGACACTGCTCATTAAAAAAGTAGCGATTGCGAAAAAAAGAAAAGTAAAGAAGAAGTATTCTCCGAAACCGTTGTGTAAATTTTCTCAAAGTTTATATCATTAAAGGCGCAAGCTGATGAAAAGCCTGGGAAAAGCATTGACACAAGAGGGGAGGAGGAGGAAGGAAAAGCCGCCTGGCTGCGGCAGGGAAGTAAAAGTGATGTGTGAACTGCAAATTGCACGAGCTGACAACGGAAATTCGCCGGCTGGCAGTGAAAATGTTTACGATATTCATGGACCCGATTTAAAGGATGAAGGGGGTTTCAGGACTCTGCCTGGCTGATGATGGCTGCTTTACGTCCAATCGTTAAGTTTTGCTAGGGGAATTTTCAGTGGCAATTAATTCCTAGGTATCTCAGAGATATCTTGCAACATTTTAAGCATACTTTTACTAAGTCTGCGAATAGAAGAAGGTATTTTAAGTATAACTTTAATTGTTAAAAATTTTTTTAATGCAAAGATTTGCATTTCTACAAAGTTTCTTTAGTTGTAAAAAATATTTTAAGAACTTTTCTGAATTAAAACACCTTTGAGGTAACTTTTAAAGAAGAACAAAACAGTCGTGGCAACCGGATTAATATCAATCTGTCGACCTTTTATTGCCGTGGTAAACAACAATTGTCCTTAATTATGAACGCCTGCCTGCCTGTCTGTTGGGCTGCAGCTGCTGGAAGTTCCAAAGGACGCAAAAATCTCTGAAATCTCTGTCACTCCTCGGCGGCAGCAGGAACAACTGCTGCTCCTCCTGCGCGCTCTCTTTTGCACAACAAGAACAATCACGGAAAACTGTGTGTTGCATGCCCCGCAGGCGTGGCACGTACTCCTGCCAACTGTCAACGCGTCATTCAGCGCGCTAATTAAGTGAAAAACTATGTTGCACACAGCCAAACAACGCGCAAACACACACAGACACACAGTCACATCTTTTGACCCAAAAAGCAAACAAAAACAAGAACAAAAACCTAGGAAAAGCGGGGAGTTAAGGGTTCCGACTTGGAGATATTGTGGATAAGTTTGTATTTTTATTCAAAATCTAAGAGAAGTTTATTGTATTTTTTAGTAATTTTAATAAACTTAAATGTAAGAAAGTTCTTCCTATATTTATTTATGAATTGTTTTCTTGTTTTAAATACACCTTTATTAAGGCTCTTTTACTCAAATCTTACAATATTATTACCTAGCCTAAGGTCCTGTAGTTAAAGACTCTTAAATGTTGCTTTCCTAGGCCCCGAAGCGTGTGTCAAGGCTTTTCCTTCCCCCAAAAAACAAACATCTCCAACATACCCCTTATAAACCTCACAAAATACTGGGTATAGAAGGCGCCCAAAGTTGTTGACAAACAGAGAAGCCGCCTGAAGGGTGTGGAGGGTTACTGAACTGGATCCGAATCCTGAATCTGAAACTTTCCTTTTTTCGTGTGCGCGCCCACATAATTCGCAACAGCGACAGATGCAAATTTCCCTTCGAGCCGAAAAGGCGCTTAACCCGTTTTTCCTCGCTGATTGAAAAACAAGAAAAGGAGAGAGAGGAGAGTCCTTGGAGGAACCATACCAAATAGCTAGGACAAAGGCTTTAAAGCTTAGGTAATGGCATTAAAGACGACCGCCCAGGAGAAGGCAACGAACGGGCACGTTCAGCCAGCCAAGAGTCAATTAAAATTTCTATTTGATTTGGCAAATGTCAGTGGCAGGCAACCAGCCTGCCATCGGAAAGTTCCAGGACTTTCCAGGACGTGGCCCACCAGTGGTGTACATAACCCTAGCCATTGTGCTGACCAACTGCCAACAGCAGGAGCAGCAGCAGCAGACCAGACAGATAAGACCAGCTCGAAATTGGCTACAGGTAGACAGAGTAAACACAGGAGGACATTTCGTGGTGGGTGTTCTCAAAAGGAATTTCGCAATTAAGAAAGGTCCTGAATTAACCACATTTTTAATTATTAGCTTTTGGGGGAATTTCTGGGGTGAAAAATTGAAAACTTAATTGGATTTATTATGATGTTTAGAAGGAGGCAACTCCTATTTATTTGCATATCTCTGTGGTTGAACCAACAGGACCTAAAGCCCCTTTTGTGTTGGTGTTAAATTCCAACTGGAACCGAAAAGGACTTTTATTCTGTGGGAACATCCTTGTATAAGCGATTGGCATGACGACGCTGTTGGGTAAACGAACTCAATGGCCAAGGCAGCCATTGCACAGATAAGCTGAAGGGAAAATAAACTGAAATTGAGTGCAGGTTGAGCTGCAGGAGGTTCTCTCTCTTATTTTATATATTTTTTGATTTTTATGTAGAGCAAAAGCAGTGAACCACAACTGCGGGCTAAATCAGAAAGAGGCGTAAAACTAATTTTCGAACAGTGCAAAAGCCGCCAAGCGAAATTGCAGCGTTCTATAATTTATGGGGTCATACCATACATACCGGTGCACCGGTATAAATACATAAAAAAAAAAAATAGCGCCACTATAACAAAAGTAGAATATAGCTGGCGAAATTTATGACTTGTGGTTGCAGCCTGGCATCCCAACAGGGTCACGCGTACACACCTGTACCTCCATGTGTGTGTATTTCGCGATAAAAACTTTCTCTGGCGAAATGTGGCCCGAAAAGTATGCTACAATAAAGTTTAGTCAGTTGGATACGAACAGCGATATTAGCAGATCATTGCGGGAAAAGCCCTGATATAAACATAACTCCTGGGAAAATATGCTGGAAAATAAATTAATTCGGACTTTCGGGCTTTCAGCAGAGTCATTAATTAAGGGAAAACTGGAATTGTTTGGTATGCCAAAGCAGAAAAAGGTACAGAAATGATAACTACTGTAGCTTAACTAATTAAAATGGCAAGGTTTAAGTTAGAATAATTAAATTTCATGCTGCTTAGAAAAGGCTAACTTAGACTTGTAGCCTCTCCAGTAGCTTCAAGCCTCTAACTCGGTCTAAAATGACTTTAAAGTATACTTACCTTATAATACAAAGCCTTCTAGCTTTAGTTTCTTCTTCATATTATGATATATCCAACATAGATTGTTCTATAAATGGCACCCTGGCCAAGTGTCCCACTGCCTGTCCCGAAACCTGTGAGTTTGTGAGCGAAACTTGCATCACTAAATGTGGCGGTCCTTGTGTCTGCAAGGAGGGCTATATAATCGATGGCGATCGTCATATCTGTGTCCTTAAATCAGACTGTCCTGCAGAGTTAAAGCAAACCACAATTCCCAGGCATTATCCTGTGAATATCAAATATTTTGGTTCCTCCATGCTGTTCAATTATACGGATTACGCAAAAATTAAAATTCTGCGAACTGGTAAATGAAATATTTTATAATAAATAAAAACAAATGAAGGTAATTTCTTGATTTTTGTTTATTTTTTAAGAGTTTCATGGCCGCTAAAGTTGAGTTTAAAAGCGACTTACATAGGGGAAAGTTCTAGCCGCTTTAAGCCACCTTATTGGAGGGCGCTGTCTGCTTTTGGGCTGTCTTGTTGGTCCTGGTCTTTTGGCCCTGTCGCTTGCTGCCCGTGGTCCTTTTGGTGCCACTTCGCTTGGAGGCAGTGCGTCGGCGCTTGCCACCTCGACCACGACGGCCCTTGCCGCCGCAGCGACGGTTGCCACGCCTACGGTTCTTGCGGCTGCCACGACCCTTGCGGCTGCCCCTGTTGCGTCTTGAGCCGCGTCTGCGAGGAGCCCTTGCCTGTGCCCGGGACTGAACAAGCTCCTGCTCTGGCTCCTCTTCCTCCTCTTGCTCAGCTTCCTCCAGATCCTTCTTATCCTCCAGATCCTGGTTATCATTATCTTCCTCTTCCTTGGTCTCTGTCTTGGCGGCGGCAGTATCTACCTTTTTGGGGGTCAACACTTGCTCTAATTTGTTGTCAACTTCTTCGTCTTCTTCCTCCTCATTCTGATCCTCGGCATCATCATCGCCCAGATCTTCCTCATGCTCCAGGATATCATCGCCATCCTCTTCATCCTGGGCAATGGCATAGTATCTGCTATTCAGACGCTGGAGATCCCGATCCCGAAGTAAGGCTCTGGCCTGGAGGCTCTGCTGATGCCTGGGCTTGGCCAAGGTGCCGGTGCCAATACTGAGCAAGGCCACCAGGGCCACGAGTAGAAGCCACTTTGAAGACATGGCTGATGGATGCGTTCTGTTGCTGCACCACCCGCAGGCCTTGGCTTTTATGGCCTCCAAGAAACTAGAGCTTCTCCATCGACGGCTGTGTCAATAGCCAAAGTTACCATTGTTTGACTTGGGAAAGTGGGCCTACGGAAGCCCCAAAACATGAAGTGGTTATCAGTTGGAGCACTTCTGACACCTTCTTATTTATGCTGTAAGCAAATTTAAATTAGTTTTTTATTGTTTGTGCCCCCAAGTTAGGAACAGCTAATGATGCAGTGCCCCCTTCGAGTCACGTACTTGTAACTTGGCCCACAACAGTTGCTGCTCCCGGCAATATTGCTCGCTCCGTTGTTGTTAATGTTTAATTGTAGGCACGTACCACGAGGCTACTACAACAACTGCATAAACATTGGAATTATCTGACATTTTCCGGAAAGCTAGCTGAAAAGGGGAGGATTGGGAGTAAGAGTGGGTGTGGCAGTACCAGTGGGTGGTGTCGGTGTTGGTGGATTCCTGGATTTGTGGTCCGACCGGCGTTAACACGTCTCCACTCTGCATATTTAATGGAAAAATAATTTGGCAACCTCTGTGTTGGTGGGGCCACAGCTGTGGATCAAGTGATTGAAATTAGAATTATTCTGATATAATTTATGTGAGCGTGCGTTGATTGACGATTTGAAATATGTCGGCGCCATATTTGGATTGTTCAGGGGATAAATGTGAATTATATTTAAATTATGCAATGTTTTTGGAACTGGTGTTGGATAGGGAAGTATGCTTTAATAGGTGGAGAATCTGTTGGGAGATATATCGTACATAATAATACATACATTTTGAGAGATTTTTAGGTGAGAAAGCATTGTCGGGATATAGTACAGTTTTCATATAATTCTAGCAACTGAAGACTATTTATTATATTAATATAATATAGTAAAAAACAAGCTTAAACGGTTGTTCACGACTTTATAATGAAATTAATCGAAAGAACCGCTTAATTCTTTCCTTGTGCGTTCTATCTCTAAAAGTCCGCTCTCTTGAGAACGCTTTCAAAACGGAGAGATCTTTCTTACTTTGTAAAATGCAAGCAAAGCAGTAATAACAGCACTCAGTAGCGAACGAGAGAGTTTTTCTGTAACCGCTCTCTCTCTCTCTCTCTCCCTCTCTCTCTTCAATTAAAATTGATCGGATTCAAGAAATGAAAAACCAATCTGCTCCGAGAGAGACCGCTCTTTAAAGATTTTTTGTGCTCAGTCTTGAGAGCAGTTCCGAAAGAGTATAAAGTTTAAGCCTACTTTATGAGCTTTATTTCGGATTTGTTTTTAAATACTTAGAAATATGTAAATCTCTGTTAATATAAAGAGCCCTCAAAGCCTAGAAACAACCCTTTCACCACAATACAACACTGAGAGATTACCATAATTGCTTCGATGCCAGACACACATACACCCCTCAGACTGACGTCGATTCATTACAAATCCAACTCTGGCAGAGAACCAAATGATTGAATGGCCGCCTCGATATTGTGCTTTCCACGTTTTCTTCATGTCAAATCGCACCGAGTGACCATTATTCCGTCATCTATCCGATTGCAGGTCCCTGTCCAGCCTCGTACTTCACATGCAACGATGGATTCTGCATACCGATGCGCTGGCGATGCGACTCGAAGGCCGACTGTCCGGACAGGTCCGATGAGAGCAGCGAGTGCGGTGAGTATTCAATGGGTTTCCCACTTTTTCCATACCAAAACCCATCCCCTACCGATCCCGGCTACCCGCTGGGGACATTAGCAGTCGGTGATTGCTTTATTATTGGTTTGACTGTTCGGTCGGAACATTCCCCGGGTGTCCCTTCTAATGACAGGTGGGCTGCTCTGGCTCTGGCTATGGCTGTGGCTGTTGGCCAGGACTAAAAATTCACCGCAAATACATGGCCAAAAGCATTGGCCCTTCCAGCTTGAAATAGAGGGGGAAAAACCAAAACGGGGCCGTAGCAAATGCAATTAGTTGCCAAAACCATTTTGGGGCCATCCGGCAAAATCCGTAAATTGAAAGCCCAAGCCTAGGGACTGGACTTTAAAAGCCAACTCTGGTTGAGTGTCGAGTGGACAGTGGACAGTGGATTCTGGCGATTGTCCTTAATTTCCTTGAGGGATGATAAGTGGACAAAGCTAAATAAATGTGTAGACATTTTTATTCTCTTCTTGTTTTTGCCCAATAAAAGCAACGAGCTGTGAGCTGTGAGTTGTGAGCTGCGAAGCTGCAACAATTGCTGCTGGCCCAGAGAGTTCTTCTTCTGGCATTTTTAATTTAATTTTTATGGTACTGCTGCAGGATGGAAAGAGAGAGAGAGAGAGAGCGAACGACAACTCAGACGACAAATTGTCGGCAAATATTAATGCAACAGATTATAATAAATGTGCCTGGCACATCGTTGTCATCCACATTTGCCAAACTCCTCCCCTGCTGCTGCTCCTGCTGCTGCTGCTGCTGCTGCTGCTGCTGCAGCTCCTCCTCGCTCGCTTCATCAGTCGCCTTCCGCGCAATTTCAATTAAACTGAACTGAATGCAGGCGCTCACACATATGCACTTTATAAAGTGTTGTCGCTTATATATATATATATGTATAAAAGTCTCTTGATATATTGCATTTAAACTGGCCTCGTTACACTAGCGACAAAAAAGTTTCCCCGGCCAAACGAACAACGTTTCCGATCCTCTTGAAACATATATATATTTTTTATTCAAATTTATGCGAAACTTTTAAATGTGCTGCTTGACTTAAATAAGCTCTCGTGGGTTTTAAAAGTGAGTTTTAACTAGATTTTTGGCTCCAGTTTTAATGGAATCTGTTAAGAGTCAAGAGAGTTAGTTACTGCTGACTGTTAGTAGTTCAATCAAAATATATCAAACACATTCATTTTCAATCATCTCTTATTGTGTTTCAATTTATTTATTCAACACTTTGAGTGTATCAACTTTTATGAGGTCTCCTCCCCTTTACTTGACTTCAAATGGAATGTTTCCATACTGCTGCCGACATTACCGACACAATATTATAATATTTCCCTGTTTTCCTAGACATACATTTGTGCTGCTTGTGAGATGCAAATTGCTTGACACAAATAAAAGGAATATATATTCCTCGCAACGCAGAAGAAGAATTCAAATAACGCGTTGTATTCGGAGCAGCAGCATTGGAGGTCCAAATCAGAGTCAGCAATGACAATGCCACGACAGCAGCGACTGGGTGCCGAGTGGGTGGTCCGGGTGGTCCTTTCTGGCTGGAAGTAACCAAGTCGGAGGCAGCAACACAAAGAGCTCTGACATCCGGACCGACATGCGCGACTATAACCATAAAAGCCACATTGGCGACACATGGGAACGGCCAAAAAAATATATATTCCTTGCCAAGAGGTTAAACTCCAGAGACAGCCATTGGACGTGTCCATGTCTCCGCCGGCTCCCGCCTTACTTCCGTATTCCCGTATTCGCGGGCCAATTTGCATGCCGTGTGCTGGGGCTGGGGCTGGGGCATAGGGGAAGGGGAGCCGCACACGGATATAATACGTAATAAGCCCAAGGGCATGCAGTTACGGAGTCCAGAGCAAAGTTTAAATTTTTTATTTTACTCGCCGGAGAGAGCAGCAGCAGCAGCAGCAGCAGGAAAAACACACACAAAACGAATCCGCGACCAGAAATTTTGTCAAGGCTACCAAGGGGGAGAGTAGGAGGAGGAGCAGTTGACCAAAAGTGGGAGCCCGGCATTTATTTAATCAACTCTCGCCCTCACGAAAATGGTCAAAAATGATGCTACTCCTGCTGCTGCTGCTGCTCTCTCCGGCAATTGTTAAACATTTTCAAGTGCCACAGGGAGTTCAACTAACTGGAAGCAAAGTCAACCCAAAAATTAACTGGCCATCTAGCGTAGCGTATTTGTCACACTTTTTTTTTTCTACTTCCTCCTCGCTACCCCCTCCGTCTTTTGAGGGTTGGCCATTGTCACCCCCTTAAAATGGGAATACGAAGCAGGGTCCTTTATTAAGAGTGGAGCTAATTGGGTAATGGCAGTCGTGAGTTGACGGTGAGGAGAAGGAATATGCCAGAAAAAGGCAGGCAGAAAGCTAGACCGCCATCTGCCACGGAACTAATTTGTTTTCTATTAGAAATATGACTTAGGAAAGTTGAGAAATATGGGATATGACTTGAAATAAGGGGTTTCTTAGTTAGTTTTCTTAGCTTTTCTTTCAGAGCTCCTTTCATATTATTATTTTGTATATTTTCTGCTTTATTATATGGCAAACTTTTCCTTTAAAATATCTAGAATTCCCTTATATTCTCATTCCCCTAATCCCTAGATCCCTGATAACACTATTGATGACACATTTTCCTCCCCTTTGGCCTTAAAAGTGCTGGGCTTTCACAGTTATTTTTAGGATTTTCCACTTAAAGTGCGAGTTAAAACTTTTATATCTGCCGAAAGTTCAGCCAGGACTGCTCTTGTTTGCGTTTTATTTACGATATCTCGCGAAATAATTCAACGATTTGTACGAACAACAGCAGCAGCAGCAGCAGCGGCAAAAGCAGCAGCAACTTTCGGTGGCCGAAATGCGAACCACTAACAAACCCGTCCATAAATCTTCATTTCGGTTATTGTTATTGCACGGGAGTGTGTACTGAGCTTGTTCCTTCCTTCTCCTTCCCTCCTTCCTTCCAGCCAAGGCGCCCAAGTGCAACGAGGGACAGTTTCGTTGCGGGCACAGCCGCCAGTGCATTCCGGATAACTGGCTCTGCGATGGCGAATACGACTGCGGCAAGGGCGACACATCCGATGAGACCAACTGTGAGTAAGCCTGATGGCTACACGCCACCCACTGACCCACTGATTCCATATACGAATCCCCTCTGACTAGGTCCCAATGGAGCTGCGCCCAAGTGTCGGGCCTATGAGAGCGAGTGCCGGAACGGCGACTGCCTGGAGTTGTCCCGCTTCTGTGATGGCCACTGGGACTGTGATAATGATGAGCTGCAATGTGGTAAGTTGGTTCAAAGATCTAGAGGATATCTCTATCAATAGATACCTTAAGAACATTAAAGTATCTGTCAGATAAAAATGCAATTAAAAGAGAATTATCTCCTTTTAAAAAAAGGACCATCCTTGAGATACTCCTCCACAAATACCTTTTTAATGAATTGCCGAAAAATGTAATTTTCCACAGATAAACAGAACGCGGCCTGCGCCGCCCTGAACTGCAGCTACAATTGCAAACTGACCCCGCAGGGGCCACGCTGCTACTGCCCCAAGGGTCAGGTGTCCGAGTCGGTGAACTCCACCCGCTGCGTGGACTACGACGAATGCACCGAGCCCGGCACCTGCGACCAGGTGTGCCGCAATACGCCGGGCTCCTACGAATGCTCCTGCGTTTCCGGCTATGCCAAGTCCAAGGGAAGGCGCTGTCGGGCCATCAATGGTAAGTGCCAGGAGCATGCCCTGCCCCCAAAAAAAAAAAAAAAAACATTCCAGTCAAGGACCCAAGCTAATCCCACTCAATTTATAGTGCCACCCACGGAGCCAGCTACGCTGACTCTGCTATCGCAGGGCAACATCCGGCGTATCGGAACCAATGGCGAAGTCATCGGCCCCGGTCCTGCCCCGTGGGGAAAGGATAAAGATAGGGACTCGGATAAGGACAAGGACAAGGAGGACGGCACCGTGGCTGCCGTAGCAGGGAGCCAGCTACTGTCCACGCAGTCGGCACGCTTTGTCCACGCCTTTGAGGTGTGGCACCGGAACCGTACCCTCTGCGCCCTGCACAACAGCTGGCACGAGCTCCTCATGCAGTGCCAGCGCATCGATGATGACCGGGTCAACTGGACGCTGCCCATATCCTCGTTCATCTCGGCGCAACAATGTGAGTCTCAACGGGGGCTTTGTCTGGGAGGCGAGAGAGAGACTCTTATCTCGACCTGAGTCCTGTTTTCATTGTTTGTTTGCTCTTCCTTCGCAGTTTTTACGGAGATGCGGCTGGACTGGCTGGCGGGTAATTGGTATTTGCTGAACGAGGACGACGGCCTGGTCTATTTGTGTACCAATGCGATGACCCACTGCCGCCTGATACTGCAGCAGGTGGAGCACATCTCCTCGCTGGTGCTGGATCCCACCAAGGGCTATCTGTTTACCACGGACTCCACGCCCAGTCTGTCGCGGTCGCTGCTGGATGGTAGCAATCGTACGGTTTTGGTTACGGAACAGATATATCATCCGAGCAGCATTGCCCTGGATCTGGCCAATGAGTTGGTCTACTGGATTGATATCTACAAGGATGTCATTGAGCGTGTAAATTACGAGGGACAGAATCGTTGGACCCTTAAAAAGTCACCAGATGTGAGTGGAATTTGTAGAGTTGTTGAATAAGATGCGTAACGCTTAAGCAGATATGAGAATAGCTAGCCTCTGGGAGCTTTCCTTCTCTCTCTGGCTTCTAACGAGAGTCAGAGAGAGAGAGAAAAAATTCGTATGGCGTTACTTATCTTATTATTTGTAGTGTCATTGGTGGAATGTTAAACTTTAAAAGTATATTTTACCATTACGTTTAAGACTTAACAATTAAAATTTCTTTACCTGTAAAACCTTCATTTTTATCCCAAAATAAACCCACTTAAGTTGCCCAATTATAGCATACTTTTCTGCTTCCTTTCAACATCTAACAATTCGTCTTTTCTCCTTCTTTTTACAGTCTCCCGTGCCTTTGAAAACCATCCATGCTTTGGAAGTCTTTGAGAACACCATCTATTTGGCTCCCTGGATGGATAACGCTATCGTGACCCTCGACAAATTTACGCTCAAGGCTCGCGTCCTTGTACCGGATGTGAGTCGCGGTGCCAATTTCCGCATTTTCCACCGCCAAAAACAGCCGGAGGTGGCGCATCCGTGCCGGGATAACAACGCTGGCTGCAACCAGATTTGTGTGCCGCAATGGACTCGAGGCTTTGCCAGCGCCAAATGCCTTTGCACAGCCGGCTATAAGCTGCACAATCAGACCACCTGCCTTCTCTCGGCTCTTGATAAATTCTTGGTCTACACGGACAAGCAACTGGCAAGGATTACGGGTGTGCCGCTGGATACCGAGCAGGTGCATCGATTGCAGCAGATCGGTGAGCAGCCAGATGTGATGGTGCCAGTGCACAATGTCTCTTTGACGTCGAGTATTGATGTGAGTGTGCGTGGCAAGTCGGTTTTCTATGTGGTTCCCGATGCCGATGTCAGTCCCATTGGGGATGAGGAGCACACCTGCAGCATAAGGAGTCAGTCTTTGAATGGCAGTGTCTCTAGACTGCTGGTCAGCGGTCTGGACAAGGTACAGGCTTTGGCCTTTGACTGGATCAACGAGCATTTGTACTGGTCCAGCCACAGGAAGCTGCAGGTGGCTCCGCTAAGAAACATGAGCAAGGTGCTTACTTTTAACATGGAATGCGATGTCATGTAAGTTAGGAAGGTTTCTTTTAATGGAAATGATTACTAATTAATCTTTTTATTACAGGTCCCTTGAGCTGGATCCCATTACAGGCCTGCTCTACTGGTCGCAGTGGGAGTCACAGACCTGCGAGGCAGGAATATACAGCGCTTGGATGGATGGCACGCATAAGGAGCTGCTGGCCAAGGCCACTACCACCATGCCTATGAGATGGCCGCGCAGTCTGGATGTAGATCGACGCACCAAGGAGCTGTACTGGTGCGATTTCCGGCTGGGCACCATCGAGCTAATGAAGCTGGACGGCACCGGCAGGGAGCTACTCTTCAAGTCCGACCAGTTCCATCCCTATTCCATGGTTCAGAACAATGGTCTAATCTACTGGGTGGACCACATAAACTCCACAATCTGGCGCTTCCATGCCCATCAGGCGAACCTCTCCAGCACTTTCAGTTCCACAGTGCATCTGCAGCGAACTGGAAGAGGAGCCGACCTAAGGATCTTCGATTTAGCCACCCAACCACTTCCACAGACGCCCAGCGCCTGTGCTCAGTCCAAGTGCCCGGGTATGTGTCTGAACACACCCAAGGGAGCCATCTGCCGCTGTCCAGATGGCTTTACTCTCAATGGCACCGGGAGCCACTGCATACCGCAGCTAGCGCCCTCGCCCATCCGTCCCAATTGCACCTCGGGCTTTATGTGCAGGAGCACGCGTCAGTGCATAGATAGCAAGGATATGTGCGATGGCTTCGAGGACTGCGAGGATGGCATTGACGAGAGCAGCGACTCGAGGGGTCCCTGCAATCCGCTGACCTGTGACAAGACCCTGCACTTTGTGTGCAATGGACGCTGCTACCAGCGATCGCTGCTGTGCAGCTCCATTGCCTATTGCTCAGACGGTTCAGATCAGGCGAACTGTGAGCACAGCACCTGCAATAGCAACGAGTTTACCTGCCAGAAGAGCGGACGCTGCATCCAGATGGCCTGGGTGAATGACGGCGTTATTGATTGCGGGCCGGACGATGATTCGGATGAGTCAGCGGAGATCTTCTTTGGCAGCAAATGTCCGGAGCTGGACTGTGGGAATGGAAGGTGTCGCCAGTTTGCTGATGTCTGCGATGGCATCGATAATTGCGGGTAAGTTAAGCTGCTTTTATAGTTTGAAGAAGAGTCTTTCTGATTATCTTTATCCTTAGAAACAATGCCGATGAGACGGACTGCGAGCAGGAGTGCGGACACGGCGAGAAGTACTGCCGCCCTATTGGCTGCTACGGCGAGATGACCATGTGCGATGGCATCCACGACTGCGAGGACTCCAGCGACGAGGCCAACTGTAATCAAACCAAGAGCGACAATCATCCTTTGACCGGCTGGAAGGAGCTGGCTGAGTGTGCTCCCCTTGAGTTCGCTTGCCAGGATCCTTTTGAGTGCATTCCGGACTTCCTGCGCTGCGACGGCATCCCGCACTGCTTCGACAAGACGGATGAGTTGAACTGCACGCACATCAATGCCACACGCTTTGACCTCAATGAGACGGTAATCTGCGAGCATCCCGACAGACTGTGTGGCTTCGCCAGGCAATGTGTGACTGTGGATCAGCTGTGCGATGGCAAGAATGACTGCGAGGATACCACGGACGAAGGTTTCCTGTGCGCGGACAAGCTTTGCGAGCGCGGCCACGAGTGCTCTCATCGCTGCCACAACACGCCCGAGGGCTACATCTGTTCCTGTCCGGATCACTTGTATCTGCAGCCGAATGGCAAACGCTGCAGCATGCAGCATGCCTGCGATCACTGGGACACCTGTTCGCAGGTTTGCGAGAGCAGCGGCAAGGGCTACGAGTGCCACTGCTTGAAGGGATTCGATCTGGCCTACGACAAGTTCACCTGCAAGAGCACCGCTGCGGACGAGCCGTATGTGATTTTTACGAACCGGCAGGACATCAAGGGCATTGATTTGAAGACCCTGAACGTGGGCAACTTCTACACCTCTCAAAGAAACATCATAGCCCTGGACTTCCTCTACGTTAATGAGTCCAACATTGAGATCTACTGGACGGATGTAATCGATGACAAGATCTACAGGGGTCAGCTGATGGGTGAGAGTCTGCGAAATGTGGAGGCAGTGATACACTCCGGTCTGTCCACCACAGAGGGACTGGCTGTGGATTGGGTAGGCAAGAATCTATACTGGATCGACTCGAATCTGGACCAAATCGAAGTGGCCAAGCTGAACGGCAGCTTCAGGCGCACGCTCATCGCGGGCAGCATGGAGAGTCCCCGTGCGATAGCCCTAGATCCACGGGAGGGCCTACTCTTCTGGACGGACTGGGACGACAACTCGCCGCGCATCGAACGGGCCAGCATGTCGGGCGAAGGCAGACGCATGATCTCCACCAGCTGGCAGCTGAGTGCTGGCTGGCCCAATGGCCTGACTCTTGACTACACGCAGAAACGTGTCTACTGGGTGGATGCCAAGTCGGACTCCATCAGCAGCACCCTGTACGATGGCTCCGAGCACCATGTGGTCCTGCGCAACAAGGACATACTTTCACATCCGTTTGCCATCTCCGTTTTCGAGAACTATGTGTACTGGACGGACTGGCGCACAACGTCGGTTATAAGAGCCAACAAGTGGAATGGCAGCGATGTCCAGGTGCTGCAGCGCACTCAATCGCAGCCTTTTGGCATCCAGGTTCTCCACTCCAGCCGACAGCCCTGGGATAAGAATCCGTGTGGGGAGAACAATGGCGGCTGCTCACATTTGTGTTTGCTGAGTGGAAAGGGCACCTTTAAGTGCGAGTGTCCCCATGTGATGCGTCTGGATCCAAGCGATGAACGCAACTGTATACCCAATGAGCAGGTGCTGCTCTTTGTGATGGTAGATGAGATCCGTGGCATAGATCTCCATCAGCCCAATCATCACACTATTCCAACAATCAGGCAATCGCCAAGGGTGAGTGTGAATAATTTATTTATTTCTTTATTTAAACTTATATTCCTTTTGGTAGTTGGTGGCTCCGCAACGCATTGACTTCCTGGTGGACGAAAGTCGCATCTTTTGGTCAGATATCCAGCAGAACGAGATCTCCAGTGCTGGCATCTCCAATGGTTTGATTGAACCCGTCATCAACACCAATATAGAGAAGCCATATGGCTTTGCCATTGACTGGATTGGTCGCAACATGTACTTCTCCTCGGGTCAGATCAAGTGCAATATCCTAGCGAGTAACCTGAAGGGAGAGTATGTGACCCACATTCATGAGGATCTCAACATGGTGGACAGTATTGTCCTAGATCCAGCCAAGTAAGTTAGCTTTCTTTATATATACCAAGCATATTCTTATAATTTTCTTGCAGTGGCAAAATGTACTGGATCCACACTGCCTCCGATGGCAGCCTGTCGCAGCTGGAGCAATCCAATCTGGATGGCTCGGGCCGTGTGCTGATCTATGAGCATGAGAACAGCCTCCAGAGCTTGACCATGGACTTTGACTCGCAGAGGTTGTACTATGCCTACGACAACTCGGGAATTGCCTACTATGACATTCCCAGAAATGAGACTCGCAAAGTCCTGGTGGCCAGCCAAATCACCTCGATTAGCTCGCTGACTGTGTACAATGGAACTCTGTATTTCCCGGAGAATATACAAAGCGTGATCATGCAGTGCGAAAAGGAGGCTTGCTCTAATATGTCCTACTTGAGGGTCAACACGAGTAAGGCAGCTGAATCCTTAATCTTAAAGAATATTTTTGTTAACATGACTCTTCCTCTATCCAGAGAGCATTCAAAGCATGAAGATGTTCTATGCGGACGCCCAGACAGGCACAAATACCTGCGCTGGACCTCTGCGCGGTGGCTGCCAGCATTTGTGCCTGGCCATCTCAGCCACAGATCATGTTTGCCGCTGCGCCTTAGGCTACGATGTGGAGCCCAAGAATCCCACGCATTGTATTCCACGAGCAGAGTTTATTTTCTACTCCATTGATGTACTGCAGGGTGTGGAAATGATTGATCCCTCGGAGGAGTTTGATCAGCCAGCAGCGGTAAGGGAGATCTTACATTTAACTCTTATATAACTCTCTAATTTATAATAACTTTTACCTTGTACAGGCTTTGGTTCCCATCTCCCGTGTAAGTTCCGCCAGCTTTATTGAGTACCTGGCCGCCACGGACACACTGTACTGGGGCGACAATGAACTGGGCAGCATTTCCCGTGTGAAACGCGATGGCACTCAGAGAGAGACCATTCTGGAGGCCATCAATCTGGCTGGCTACAAGCAACAGGACTGGCTGGGCGGCATTGCCATTGACTGGGTGGCCGGCAATATCTACTGGAGCGACACGAAGCGCAACCTCATCGAGGTGGCCCGTCTGGATGGCAGTCATCGCTATGTGGTAGTCTCTAATTTGGATAAACCAACGGCCCTGGCGGTGGACCCTCAGCAAGGTCTGCTCTTCTATGTGACTCAGCAACACATTGGACGTGTGGGCCTCGATGGCAGTCAGCCCTTCGTCTTAGTGAATCAGACTCGTGCAAACTGGGCCGTAGGTAACCTGGTCCTAGACATTGAAGCCACAAAGGTGTACTGGTGCGAGCGCAATCCCGATGCCTTGATGAAGGTGGACTATGACGGAAATCTGAGGCAGCAGTTGCTGAATTTGACTCTCAACAACCCGGTGGCGCTGGCCAAAATGGGAGACTTTCTGTATTGGGCAGAGAACAAGTACAACGAGGGCACTATTCGAGTGGCGCCGCTGGCCAATCTTAGTCGTTCAAAGGTGATCCTAGAGACGGAGCAGGATGCCATCAGGGATCTGAAAATATATTCGAAGCGGATTCAGCGCGGCACTAATCCCTGTGCCCAGAGCAATGGCGGCTGCGAGCAGCTCTGCCTGTTCAATGGAACCAGTCCCATTTGTGCCTGCGCTCACAGTCGCCTGGCGGCGGATGGTGTCACCTGTGAGCCTTACGAGAACTTCCTGCTGTTCAGCTATCGCAGCAACATCGAGAGCATTCACATGACGGAGCATGCGAATAAGAACTGGCCGGTGCAGATGATATCTAACAGCAGCGTGATGAGGAACGTGATTGCCATTAGCTACAACTACGAGGAGCAGATGGTGTACTATTCGGACGTCCAGCTGAGCACCATCAACCAGGTGCACTTCAATGGCAGCGGACAGCGCGTCTTGGTGGGCCAGCAGGAGCGAGTAGAGGGTCTGGCCTACGACATGGTCAACGAGCAGCTTTTCTGGACTTCGAACAACAACAACGCAGTAATCCGCAGTGTGGAGCTGCGACACCTTGCCGAGCAGGCTGATCAAAACCAAAAGCATGTGAAGAATGTGCTGAGTCTCCGAGAGAAGGACAAACCGCGCGGCATTGCCGTGGAGCCTTGCCTGGGCATGATCTACTGGACTAATTGGAACGAAGAGTCGCCCTGCATTCAGCGCTCTTACCTTACTGGTTATGGCACAGAGATGATCATAAAGAAGGACATCAAGATGCCGAATGCGTTGACCCTGGATCTGGAGCAACAGAAGCTGTACTGGGCAGATGCCAGGCTGGATAAGATTGAGCGCACCAACTACGATGGCAGCAACCGAGTGGTGTTGGCCCATTCCACGCCCAAGCACGCCTTTGCAATGGCCGTGTACGGGGACCTGCTCTTCTGGACAGACTGGGTGCTCCATGCGGTGGTGCGCGCCAACAAGTACACCGGAACCGATGTCCTCTTCCTGCGCGAGCATGTGACCCGACCCATGGGCATTGTGGCGGTACAGAACACCAGCATTAACTGTGATGCGAATCAGTGCAAGATCCTGAATGGCCAGTGCGAGGACGTGTGTATACTAAACGCCAGTGGACAGGCCACCTGCCACTGCACCCAAGGCATCCTGGCGCCCGACGGAAGACGCTGCATTGCCCCCGTAAACACCAGCTGCGGCACTCTGCAGTACAACTGCCACTCTGGTGAGTGCATCCCCATGGAGCTAACCTGCGACAATGTTACCCACTGCGCCGATGGATCCGATGAGTGGCGCAGCTACTGCATCTTCCGCCAGTGCCCCGACACACACTTCATGTGCCAGAACCATCGCTGCATACCCAAGGAGCACAAGTGCGATGGACTGCAGCAGTGCGGCGATGGCAGCGATGAGACCAAGCTGCTGTGCAAGTGCCCGCAGGATCAGTTCCGCTGCGGCAGCGGGGAGTGCATCTCGAGGAAGTTTGTCTGCGACAAGATGAAGGATTGCCGGGACTTTAGTGATGAGAAGATGTGCGCCCCCACGCCCTGTGAGGTGGGCAACGTGGCCTTCGAGCACTGCGGCAACAGCACCATTTGCATCATGCCCAGCTGGCGCTGTGATGGCGATGCGGATTGTCCCGATGGCACCGATGAGCTCAACTGTCCGACTCGCACCAATGTGAGCTGCGATGCTGGGCAGTTCCGCTGTGCCAGCGGTAACTGTATCTTTGGAGCCTGGCATTGTGATGGAGAGAAGGACTGCTCCGATGGCAGCGACGAGATGGGCTGCCGCCACGAGTGTCATGGCAACCAGTTTGCCTGCGACAATGGCTGCATCCCGGCCAGCTGGCAGTGTGACGGGAAGAGCGACTGCGAGGATGGCACGGACGAGGGCCCGCAGTGCCCTAGCCGACCATGTCGACCGCATCTCTTCCAGTGCAAGAGCTCAGGGCGCTGCATACCCCAGAAGTGGGTGTGCGACGGCGAGAAGGATTGCCCTAGCGGACCGGGGGATACGGGCAGCGAGGACGAAGGTCCCCAGTGTGGCGGCATTGCTCACATTCCCGACTGTCCGCCGCCAGCTCATCTCTGCACCAGCGGTCTGTGCATTGACTCCCAGTATGTCTGCGATGGCGACGAGGATTGCCCTGGAGGGGATGACGAATACGAGGGCTGTGTGCCCGCCTTTGCACCGCACTCCTGTCCTGGTGGATCGTTGATGCACCAGTGCCAGGATGGCAAGTGCATTTTGAAGAACCAGACATGCGACGGCAAACTAGATTGTGGTGATGGCAGCGATGAGTTACCCAGCTTGTGTGCCCACACGAGGGGATGCAATGGCACCGATGACTTCCGTTGCAAGAATGGAGCCTGTATCAGCGCGGACTTGCTCTGCGATCGGAGAAACGATTGCGCCGACTTCTCCGACGAAGAGCTGTGCAACGTCAACGAGTGTCTCATTCCAGATATCTGCGAGCACGAGTGCGAGGACAAAGTGGTGGGCTACAAGTGCCACTGCCGGCCGGGCTACAAGGTTCTTCCCCAGAGTCCACATCTTTGCACGGATGTCGACGAGTGCGATGAGCAGCAACCCTGCTCCCAGACCTGTGTCAACACCTATGGCTCATACAAGTGTCTGTGCGCCAAGGGGTACGCCTTGGTGGATCATCACACCTGCAAGGCCACCAGCAACGTGTCCATGGAGCTGATCTTCTCCAATCGCTACTACATCCGGCAGGTGAACATGACTGGCAATGGCACTATTCTGATCAACGAGCTCTCGAATGCTGTGGCCTTGGACTACGACTGGGACAGTCAGTGCCTTTACTGGTCGGATGTAACCAGCACCGTGGGCACCATTAAGCGGCACTGTCCGAAGGAGAACAAAACGCAGACCCTGCACCAGGCCATGCTGAAGAATCCCGATGGTCTCGCCGTGGATTGGGTGGCCAAGAACCTGTACTGGTGCGACAAGGGACTGGACACGATCGAGGTGTCCCAGCTGGATGGCAAGTACCGGAAGGTGCTGATCAACGAGTATCTGCGAGAGCCGCGCGGCATTGCCCTGCATCCTTATCAGAAGCACATCTACTGGTCGGACTGGGGAGACAATCCGCATATTGGCAAGGCGGGCATGGATGGCTCCAATCCAAGGATGATCATACGCGATGGTCTGGGTTGGCCCAATGCTTTGACCATTAGCTTTGAGACGCAGCAACTGTTCTGGGGCGATGCCAGGGAAGACACCATCTCAGTGAGCGATCTAGATGGCAATCACACGCGTTTGCTGCTCGCGAGAAGCATCAATCCGGAGCTCAATTTGCATCACATCTTTGCCATTGCTGTGTGGGAGGGTCACATCTACTGGTCGGACTGGGAGACCAAGTCCATTGAGTACTGCAGCATCTTCAGTGGACACAACTGTACTACTTTGATTACCACCATTCACCGACCGATGGACTTAAGGGTATTCCATCCCTACCGCCAGCAGCAGCCGATGAGTGGGAATCCCTGCTTGAAGGCTAACTGCTCTACGCTGTGTGTCCTGTCGCCGGAGGAGCCCTACTACAAGTGTCTTTGTCCCACGAACTTTGTTTTGGCGTCCGACAATCGCACCTGTCGCGCCAACTGCACGGCGGCCCACTTCGAGTGCGTGAACACGTACAAATGCATTCCCTTCTACTGGCGCTGCGACACGCAGGATGACTGCGGCGATGGTAGCGACGAGCCAGAAACCTGTCCGCCCTTCCATTGCGAACCTGGACAGTATCAGTGCGCCAACAAGAAGTGCATCCATCCGTCGCACATCTGTGATGGAACCAATCAGTGTGGCGATGGCTCCGATGAGCTCAACTGCGATAAGTTCACCTGCTTCGATACGCATCTCAAGTGCGGAGCCACGGCTAATACCAGTGCCTTCTGCGTGGACAATGTCAAGCGTTGCGACGGGGTCAGTGACTGTCCTGGTGGGGAGGATGAGGCTGGTTGCACACCACTTGTTTGCAAGAAGGATCAGTTCCAGTGCGGCAACAATCGGTGCATGCCCTACGTATGGGTTTGCGATGGCGACATTGATTGTCCGGATAAGTCGGATGAGGCCAACTGTGATAATGTGTCCTGTGGACCCAATGATTTCCAGTGAGTATACTTTATCTTGATTCCTTGAATCCTTTTTAATTTATCTTAATTTCTTATATAGATGCAACTCTGGTCGCTGTATTCCACTTGCCTGGCGTTGTGACGATGAACCGGATTGTCCTAATGGCGAGGATGAGCCTGCCAGCTGCTTCACCTCCAAGGCCACCTGCGATCCCACCTACTTCAAGTGCAACAACTCCAAGTGCATACCAGGACGCTGGCGCTGTGACTATGAGAACGATTGTGGCGATGGCAGCGATGAGTTGAACTGTCAGATGAGAAACTGCTCCGAGAGCGAGTTTCGTTGTGGAACGGGCAAGTGCATCAAGCACAACTACCGCTGTGATGGAGAGATCCACTGTGATGACAGCAGCGATGAGATCAACTGCAACATCACCTGCAAGGATAAGCAGTTCAAGTGTGCTGCCTTTAATACCTGCATTAATACGTAATATCCTGCTGCTCCTTAAGATATATAAATATATTAATACATCTTTCGATTTTCCAGGCAATACCAATGCGATGGCGACGATGACTGTCCCGATGGCTCTGATGAGGTCAACTGCACCTGTCCCTCGGATCACTTTAGTTGCGGCAACGGCAAGTGCATCATGTCCCGCTGGAAGTGCGATGGCTGGGACGACTGTCTGGATGGCAGCGACGAGAGCTTCGCCACCTGTGCCCACATCCACTGCCATGCCAATGCCTTCAAGTGCAAGAATCAGCTGTGCATTCGCAACTCTGCCCTCTGTGATGGCGTCAATGACTGTGACGAAAAGGAGGATGAGTCTGATGAGGTGTGTGCTGCTTTGCCCAAGTGCCGGCATGATCAATTCCAATGTGAGAATGATGACTGCATTGCAAAGATCTTCCGTTGCGATGGGCAGTACAATTGCATCGATGGCTCCGATGAGATGAACTGCCAGCCGCCAGTGTGTGGCTTTGGAAGCTGCTCGCAAATCTGCATTGAGAAGAAGGCGGGACACTTTAACTGCAAGTGCGCCGAAGGCTACCAAAAGGGAACAGCAAAGAATGCCACTTGCCTTGCTTCAGGACCAGATCAGATCCTGCTGCTCGCCTCAGAGCAGGAGTTCCGTTTCATACTCCCTGCCAAGCAGGAGGGCACCACTGTGGTGGGCTTCTTCCAAACAGACAGCCTCAAGATTGATGTGTTCGACATACTAATCAGGCCAAAGGATACGCTGCTCTTCTGGATCGACTCGCATCATGGGAAAGTGCACACTATGAAGATAGCCACGCCGCATGTCGAGGGCACGGGAGTGCGAGTCCGTCGGGATCTCAAGGAGCTCACCGCCTTCAATATTCCGGAACTTGATGATCCCAAGTCCTTGGCCGTGGACTGGATCACGCAGCGAGTGTACATCATAGACTCGCGACACAACCAGATTTTGGCCACCGACATCGAGGGCAAGAAGTACATATCTCTGGTGTCAACAGGCATGAATCCCACGGATATTGTCCTAGAGCCCGAGTCTCGCATTATGATTTGGTCCACGCTGGAGAATGGCATCTTGGTGGCCTCTTTGGATGGCACAAACAAGAAGAGTCTGGTGGAGCGCGATGTAGGCTGGCCCATCAGCCTTTCGATGGACTATCCCACAGGACGACTCTACTGGGCGGATTATCGCAAGGGAACAATTGAAACGTGTCGCCTCAATGGCAAGGATCGTAATGTAGTGCGACGTTTTGGCACGCGGGAGAAGCCCCAGAAGATTGACGTATTCGAGGACTTTTTGTACATCAAGCTCTACGATCAGAGCATCATCAAGATGAACAAGTTTGGCAACGATAATGGCACCTACCTTCTGAAGGGCTATCGCTCCTCGGATATTGGCATTCTGCATCCCATGAAACAGAACAGGAATAGTATGTATTTTTAATCATATATCATTTGTTTTTGTAATTTAATCTAATTATCTTTGCAGTCAGCAATCCCTGCGCAAAGGATCCCTGCAAGCCCTCGCGTGCCCTTTGCATTCTCTCCTCGGAGACGGCCAGCGGCTTCAGTTGCCGCTGCCCTGAAGGTTATATAATGACCGAGGAGGTGTGCAAGGCTCATGCTGAAATCCCCGACTACTGCCCGCTGCAGTGCAACCTGGGCACTTGCAAGATCGTAGACCATGTGCCCAAGTGCATCTGCCAGCCGCAGTTCGAGGGCGAGTTGTGCGAGCACTATCGCTGCTCTGGACACTGTCTGAACTATGGTGTATGCTCGGTGGCTCCCCAGCTGCCTGGCTCCCTCGATCCACCGCCGCTGAAGTGTACCTGCACAGCTGGATGGTCAGGAGCGCGATGCGAGACCTCCATGCCCGCCTGCCAGAGTCGCTGTCACAATGGAGGATCTTGCCTGCTCTCCGAAACGGAGGGCATGAAGTGCAGTTGCCCGAAACTCTTTACTGGCGAGCAGTGCGAGCATTGTGTGAATCTCACCTGCGAGAACGGCGGCATCTGCCGGGAAACACTAACAGGCACGCCGCAATGCGAGTGTCCGGACGGCTTCACGGGCAAGCGTTGTGAGATCGATGAGTGCGCTGACTTTTGCAAGAATGGAGGCTCTTGTGTGATCGGCTCAAAGGGCCAGCGGCAGTGCAGGTGCCTCAGTGGCTTCTATGGCGAGCACTGTGAGTCCAGCTCTTGCCGAGACTTTTGCCAGAATGGCGGAACCTGCACGGAGCGCGGAGGTCGCCTGTCTTGCACCTGTCCGCCTCGTTACATTGGCGATAGCTGCGAATCGGATCTATGCAAGACCTCCTCGCCGCCGCTCTTCTGCGATACCGCCAAGATTCCTGCGAGGGATCCCTGCACGGCTATTATTTGCCAGAATTCGGGCACTTGCCATGTGATCAAGGGTGTGGCTATGTGCAATTGCACAGACCAGTGGAACGGTGACTTTTGCACAATGCCGGTTTCAGATGATAATCCCTGTGTCCGGTACTGTGCGAATGGCGGAGTCTGCCACCTGGATGAGTACGCGTTGCCGCACTGCAGCTGCATTGGCGAGTGGCAGGGCAATGCCTGCGAACGGCCACCACATTGTGTCGGCGGCGTGTGCAACGTCTGTCGTCCGGGCAGCTCTATCAATGAGTGTTTGTGTGAAAACAACAAGGTGGTGCCTTGCCTGGTGGACAGTGCGGATGCTTTGAAGGGTGAACAGGATACGGCGGAGTCGGGCGGAGGCGTCTTCTCGGTTCTGGCGCTCATTCTGGCTGTGATTCTTCTGGTGCTTGCCTTGTTTGCCGGCGCTGTTTACTTTCTTAAGTGAGTTTTCTTTGGAGTTATTACCTTTGACTTTCTTTTTAATTAATTTATTATTATTTCCTACAGAAAACATCGCATAGCCCAGCCATTCTCGCATGCTCGTCTCACGGACAATGTGGAGATTATGCTCACCAATGCCATGTATCGCGGTGATGCGGATGAGGCGCCCACCTTTGCCAGTGAAGATGATAAGGTGAGAAGCAAAAAAGTTTATAAATCAAACTTTATTATAATATTTTTACATTTTCAGGGCAACTTTGCCAATCCCGTGTACGAATCCATGTACGCGGATGCCATACCCGAGCCAGTGAGCACGGAAATAGCCCATAGCACAGCTCCTGATGAGCGGAAGGGTCTGCTGCAGCACACGCACGACGAGAACCATACGCCGGACATACTCTGATGATTGACCCGCTGCGATGGGGATCTGTGCTAGGCACACAGTCGACGGAGATATTCACATCCCAACCCAACACACTCAATACCGATTTGAACTCGAACAAATGGACTGATAGCTTAGCCATATAACGAATTTTGTAAACGATTTTTTTTTGTGTACATTTTTCTTTTTTTATTTTGTTTCCTTTTTTTAATTAATTTTTTGGTTTTTATTTTTAATTTCTATATTTTGGGCTGACCTATGGCCCGCCTCCATCCAAAGAGCTCTAACTTGGGCAGCCTTGCTCCCCTTTGTTATGTCCCCGAAATGATGATGTCCTTATATATACCTTAGCCGTCAAGTCGGTCAGAAGAAGACGTTGTTCTTGTCATTTGTTTACACGTTTTACAAGCAATGCGCGCCTTTTGATAAATGAATTTTATATATCTCTATATAGTATATATATATAAATATGTGTGGATCTGTACATTTTTGTAGTTGGTAGATTTAGTTAAAGTTCGCAAGCTGGAGAAGAAAGAAAGAACGTTGTAAATATTTTATAAATTTATTGCCGCGCACAAGCAGCAGCCTAGTTAACATTTAGACAGGACAGCCAAGCAAACGAAATTCGATCAATCACTAACAATTTGCCAATTTAGTGAACAAGAAGGATAAAGAGCCCTTGAGATTGACCAAAAAATGCATTTAAATTAATTTAGAAGTCTCTCAAAACGAAGAGAGTGAGCCAGCACAAGAAATAATTATACAAATTAGCAAGCAAATTGCTTAGAAATAATTCTCACACATCACACTTTACACAGTTCAATGTATGTGTAGCAATATTTAGTTTGCACAAAAAATTCAAAACTCAAACTGAATGAAAACCACACTTTTCCTGTATAAAATAATGCTCAGACAAAGCCAAATTTTAACAAATATACAATGTAAAAAATCTAATAACTAAACAGACATAAATCATATGTATGTTAAGCACTGCAAAAAAAAAAGTATAAGAAAATTGTAAAAAACCTAAAAATAAATATTCATTAATTCGCAATAATAATAAGCAAGCGTTTTCTTAAAGAAATCAAAGGATACAACCCCTCATTATAGTTATGAATTCCTTTTCCCAAGGAACCTGCGGCATATCCGCATTTCAATGCCTGGGAAACCAAAAGGAAACACTTTTCCACAAGGGAAACATCTCATATCTACGGTTGGGTTGCGCAAAGCTGTTCAATCACCGCCATCTCACGCATATAAATGCCGATAGATACACTTGTTACCCACAAGGAACCCAGATAGGATAGATCTGGGCCCATTCAGCAGGACCAGCTATTGGTTTCCAGCCTTTTTGTTCTGTTCTGTGTGAGAAATGCAAGCGATTTGAATTCGCCGATGCACACAGGTAGGTAAGGTAGCCGGGATACATTTCATCCTTTTCTCTGTAGCAGAAAAGGCAACGAAAAAGGATCACTGGGGCATATTCAAAGTGCACTGTCTGTCTGTGTGTGAGGGAGAGTTCCTGCTAAACTCGGCATGACTCTGTTTTCAGCAGGAATAACTCTATTGTGGCCAAAAGGAATTTGTCTGTGGGAAAAATCTTCGCAGAGCTCTAGAATTGGTTGTTTGTTTGGCAAGTTAATTTGTTAAATGACAATTATATATTCCGGATTTGCAGAGACAAAAGAAGGCAGAGGCAAAGGCGCTACAGAGAGTCTGTTTCATGATAATTGAAAACAAGTTTCGGCCCAAAAAATACCCAAAAACAAGAATAATTGGGAATCCGACGTTCGGATACGGTAAAGGTAGTTTTCTGACTATTAAATTTTATAATTAACAAAAAAAAAAAAACGCAAAATTTTTTACAATTTTAACAAAATTTTGAAAAATTGAGTAACATTTTTTTTTCCTGCGGACTTGACTAAATCAACTCAATTGATAATGCTGATCAAAAATGTATATGTTTTATAGGAGTGTGTATAAATATGACCAAGAAAATCTAAAATATATCCATTATAGAGTGGTTTTATGATCAATATTCTTATATGATCATTTTTTCTGTTAATCACAGTTTTTCAAAGATCATAACTCAACCAAAAATGCATTTATTTTTTATTCTGAAAGCTGTTTTTTGCTATTTTTTAAGAGGGTAACACATAAAGATATTAATTTAAAATTTAAAAATATATAAAGATTTTTTTTCGAATTTTTGAAAGTTTTAACGATATAACAACCCCTTAAATTTTGTACAAGTTTTTCCCAGCTAATATATTAGATCGAGATCGCTGTTGATGCAGATCAATAATATATAAGATTTATAGTGTCGGAAATGACTGCTTTATCCATAAGCACTAAGAAGATTAAAAATATATACAATTTAAGGATTTTTTATATGGATATTTTTTTATAATATTTTTTTTGCAAATTTTTAAGTAAATCAAAGTTTTATTAATATCATAACTAAACCAAAACTGATTTAATTTCATTTTAAATACCTGCAAGGCTATAAAAATTAGGACAAATAATGAAAATGCTCAAGAAATTATTCAAAATCAAGGCATTCCCACAGCGATTCCCAAGAAACGAAATCAAGAGTAAAAACAAAAGTGATGGCCGAAACCTCACACATAAAAAAAAAACTCAGATCCCAAGGATTCCGATCCCAACCGATCCCAGCATCAAATCACAGCGCAAACACGGCGCACAAAGGGCATGAAACCGAAGGATCCGATCCGGCGAGACAAGTGGAATGCAAGGCGTACGCAGGACGAACAACCACAAAGCAAACAAGCAAAAGATAAAGGATCTCAAGGATGTGTGGGAAACACACCGGAGTAGACGCGGACAAGTGCAACGGTATTTGGAAATGCAAAAGGATAATAGCGTAAAAAGGAAATGAAAATTATGATAATTCTCCGCGGAGGTGTTGTTGTTTTTCTCACAGCAGGATCGGGTAACAGCAGCGCCGATATGATTGAGTGTGGGAAGTGCCCAGGATCCGAGCAGCATCCGAGGAGGATCCCTAAGGAGCTGGGGGCGACGCTCGACAGCCACACGCAAGGCAGGAGTGGAACATGGAACAGGCTGTTGCGGAAGCTATTACGGAAGTGAAATCAAATTTTTAATAAAAAATCAAAGAAAAAGGGGAGAAAACGAAAGGAAAGGGAAAGGTAGGAAAAAAAGGCAGCCGGAAAAAATTGAAAATGGAAAATGAGGATGTAAATCAATTTGTAGCTGGCAATATTATTCAATCACTTTCTACACTTAAATTATTTTCAGGGAAATTAAAATTTTGTGAGCTGATTGGATTTTATATTCTATATTTATAAATTCATCTGAACAGATTTTTGCTTAGATTTCTTATGGGATCTGTAAAATGTATAAGAATAAATGTTCTATATATTTTATTTATAAGTTCTGCCATAGAAAAAGGTACAAAGGTATTTAGCTTCTGTGAGTCCTCTCAAGAAATCGGACTTAAACTATTTATCCTTTACATCTTTATATTGTACATTTATTAAAAAATAATATAATAAAGCATCAAATCGTTCTTTTTATTTTCCATTTTATAAACTTAATAATTAATATTTAAAGTGCACATCTCATAAGGTCCCTTCAGCAACATCCACCTCATCCTGCGTGTAACCAAACAGTCTCTTGAGCATATTGTAGATAATCATTTGTCGCGTCACTTCCGCCTCGTACTTCATATAGTCCTTGAGACGATTCTGCTTATAGAGCTGATCCAAGAGGTCAAATAATTCCATTTCGAGAGTCCGCAGTGGCGCTTCCAGCTCAGGAGTGTGAGTGCCAGCAAACAAAGCCTGCATGTAGATGGTGGAAATCTTCTCCAGAGCTGCATCCAAGGTGTTTAGTATAGCATCCTCAGGATCGTGAAGGAGCTTGACAGGACCAGTAAGTTTGGGAGAAGCTCGATATTGATGCAAGCTCTCTTCGGTTTCGGGATCAGGATCAGTGGCCAGACTTATAAGTGGCATGATGGCCATTATAAGAAAAATATAGTAAACCTTTCTCAGCATGGTAACAATCTTATTTTTTTAAACAAACTCTGATTTTCTACACGCCTGAAAATCACTGCGTGCCTGCGTCTGTAATAACTTTTGTTTTCCAACTTAATTTTCAACTAAATGAGTTTTCCCAGCTTATATAGGCTCTCAAAGTGAGCTATAGATGTCATTATCTCTACTGTAAATCATTGAAAATATGTTGAATGTTCGTTTATGGCATAAGCAAGGCTATTTCCGGCAACACTATCAGTTGATTTCCGATTTTCCAATGCTGAATGCATACATTTCCCCCTGAAATAACCTTTCTACAATCAATTCTCATCTTGTTTGTCTTTTATTATAATTATTTTCACTCTTTTTTAAATACTTTTAAACATTAAAATTAAAATCTTTTACAATACAAAACTAAAATAGAAACGTGAAAGACTTAAAACTAAACACACACTATACAGGGAAATCTACATAACTTAAACAGAGCATCATTTTTGTAGTCAATTAAATATTTTTTTAAGGTTTAAGAACATCATTTATGAACTACATAATAGGCGTATATAAAAAATGCTTAAATGAGAATTACACAAAAAATATACAAAATCACAGCTGAACTTAAAAATGAAGAGAAATTAAGAAGAACATTAAGAACATACAATATAGAAATATTTGAAACTTAATGGGGTTTTGGGTAGTTCTAAAGCATTTGAGTTGAATCTTTGAAAAAATTGCAATTAAATAAATTAACAAATTTGGGAATAAACTTAACATAGAGAAAGATATAAGGTTGTAGCTCTACCAGGGCCTCCAGGCGGAGGCAGATTTCTCAATGGCGCCGGCAAGGTACTTCTTCGAAGACGGCTGCTCATCCAAGGAGCAGTCGCTGGAATCAGCCTCAGCCTCACGTTCCCGCTTGGCGATGCCGCCGCTGGTGGAGCTCACTTGCTGCTGCTGCAAGTGGACCAGCGATCGGGAGCATCCGCTGCTGTCATGGCTCCCAGCACTCAGATTGAGGGATCCACTGGTGTTGAACGAGGTCTCTGCGCTGGTTGGAGGTGGCGTGGAGAAGACCCCGGCAAAGCTGTGCTTGGTCAGCACATCCACAGTGGGTGAGGCGGTCCTCGAGGTTTCCTCCTCCTGACTGGAAATGGAGGAGATGGGACTCAGGGGCGGACTGCTAGAGTTGTTCTTCGCTGGCAGCTGTGTCTGTCCCGGGAGCTGGGTGTGTCCAATTGGGTTAGCTAATCCTGGAGCAGCCTGGCTAGCTGCCGGCTTGCTAAAGGCGCTCATCCGGAAACTTTGTGTGTAATCACTCAAATGCGTGGGATTGGCAATGCTGGCCAAGGCGGCGCTGGCTGTTCCGGCTGCCACTCCAGCGGCTCCAGTTCCAGGCCAGGCAAAGGGTCCTGGCGGTGGGGCAGAGGAACCTCCCGTATTGGGCATGATCAGTGCAAATTCCCCGGAAGGCAGACGTGAGGGTATCAGCTGGAGTCCACCCATTTGTATGGCTGGAGCCGAGGACTCTGTACGACTGTTGTTGTTCAGATCCTGCGGCAGTGAGGGAAACAGTGGTGCCGGAGCAGCTGTAACTGCTGCTGTGGCAGATCCTGGAAAGACTCCACCTCGATAGCCATTGCTAAAGTTGCTCATTGAACCAATCTGCTCCAGACTATTGGCACAGTTGTTGAGGTGAGCACTTAACCGCTGACGGACACCCGAATCAATGCCATCCAACTGGCTAACATAGCGATTCACCTCCTCGGCGCACTCCACGAAGCCCGTCTTGAATTTTTGCACCACGCCAGGATCCGACTGGATGGCCATGTTCAGCTGCTGGCGCTGCACCGACTGTAGATGCTTCACCGTCATCTCAAGTATGTCGGCCTTCTCCAGTTTGGTATGACGTGCCGGCTAAAAGTAGAGAGGGAGAGAGAGAGAGACGGGAATGAGTTAAAGTCAGATAATGATGAAATAAAGACGACTTGGAGCTTCGCCAGGCTAATTGTTTTGGGCCCTACAACAAGTTCAATGTCTTGGGAAACTGGGAAACTGTGCAGCGAGTTACGAGGAGCACACGATTCGTGCCTCATATGTCCAACTATTCGCGTGTAATCTGCAGTCCACTTCTCAGTCCAGTCCACTCTGCAAATATCACACGACCAAGGTGAGATTCAGCAACTGCAGCAAACTGCACAAGAATGAACCAACATCGTTCTTTTGCACTGAGAGAAATAGGGTTGCTAAGATTTTGTACGTAAATTCAAGAAGCTAGCAGAAAATTTAAATTTTGTATGGAGAAATAGAGGTACTTTGAGCGTTTTTGTGGTCTTTATCAGATCTTTAAAAGAACTAACTTTTCAAGAAGTATTGAAAATACTTTCTAAAATTTATATTTTAAAGAATTCTCTAGTTTTTTTATGGAGAAATTGAGGTACTTTGATCGTTATTATGATCTTTATGGGATCTTTTAAGAAACTAATATAAAAATCGCTTTCTTAAAGTTTTCTGAACTAATTTTGAACTAACTTTTCAAGAAATATTTCTGAAATTTGTATTTTTAAGAATTTTCTAATTTTCTAATTTTCTAGTTTTTTTTTTATGGAGAAATTGAGGTACTTTGATCGTTATTATGATCGTTATTATGATCTTTATGAGAACTTTAAAGAAACTAATATCTAAATTGCTCTCGTATAAAGATTTTAGAACTAATTTAAGACTTTAAAACTAACTTGTTAAGAAATATTGAAAATACTTTCAAAAAATTTGTTTTAAAAAGATTTTTCTAACCCAAAAAATGTTATAAAAAGAAGTTTAAGATCTAAAATTGTAATTTTTTTCAAATCAAATTTTCAAAAACTGAAAAAATTTAGGATATTCTGAAATACGTTTCTTCAAAAAAGTTAGAAATTTTCTTTTTTTTTAAGAAATTATATGAGCTGTTAGAAATTTTGGGACATTTTGATATTTTTTAAATACAATTTTGCTTTTAGAATTCACTTCTACTTTTAAAATTCTTTTAATATTTTTCTCACAGTGCAATCTTTGTGATTCTTTGCCTCCCCGTACACCCATGATCTCCATCTCTTTCTCGCCCGCTGGGACTGCATATTTTAGCAAAAGGTTCCCACGCAGGTCGCTCGCCAGTCCCCCGTCCCCCGCCCCTCTCTCGGCCCTGTCTGAACCTTTTGTTTACTTTTGCTTTTTTTTTTTCTTTTTGGTTTTGGTTTTTTTTTTCTTCTTTCCCTCAATGTCTTTCTTATTTGATTTTCGGTCTTCTGGCGGTGCAGCCGAGAGCCTGGGCTCTCCTGCAGAATTCAGCGGCGGCTTGATTTCTGCTTTGTAGTTTTCTCACAGCAGGATCACTCCTTGGACAAAAAACTGGTTTCGTTCGCATCTCCGGCGATTTCTGCGTAATTCCCCGACTTGTTAACACTTTTTGGTCTCCTCCGCTGACTGACTCCTCATCGGCGCTCTCGTGTAATGATCATCAATAAAATTTAATACTCAATTAGAGCCCTGGCTTTTTTACAGTCCCTCTCTATATGTCGTAGGAGTTGTCGGTTTTTTTTTATATGTACATATATCCTTTTTGTAGTTTTGCCGCACTTCTGGACACTTGTGTTTCAAGGGTTTTTTTTTATGGTCTGACATAATTTATAGGGAAAGTGTAAATAAATATAAGAGGGGGCGGAACGGGCCTTGCTTTCTTTTGGTTTGTTTAAAAGGATATAATATACTCACGTCTTTCTTCATGGCCTCCAGGATCAGGGACTTGAGTTCGTTGAGGCAGTGATTAATGCGAGCCCGGCGACGTTTCTCCATTATGGGTTTGTTGGTCTACAAAAAGGATAAAGAATGGGGTTTAGTAATTAGTTAATTGTTGATAATTTTGTGATTTATTTGGGGGAAGAAATTTATTGATTAATGTTTGAAAATATTGAAAGTAAAGGTATTTATAAAGAAAATATATTTAATAAAGCAAAATTTAAGGATAACTTTAGGAAAAAACACTAGATTGCAACGAATATAAAACCTTTAAAAATTGTTTTCAATATTATTGTTTTAGAGTAATTAATATATCATATTTTTGGGACATTTTTGAATAAAAATATATTTTTATAATATTTTATTATTCTTCAGCCTGTTTTTACTATTTTCACGAAGTATTTTTTAGGGAACTATTAACGTTATTCAACATTCTAATATAATAATTTTTATTTATACTTTTAAGATAAAAATACAGCAAATAAAATTTTGTAAAATTTCGAGACCCTTATCTATGTGAATTTTATATTTAAATTTCCTAAAGAACCCCTATATCATACTCTCTACTATATAAACTCCCTCAAAAACCGATCCTTAACTCACCTTTCTCAGCTCCGCCTTGGACAATCCATTGGGATTGACCTGACGTCCGTTACTGCCATAGCTATCGCTATAGCCATTGGAGCAGTCGAAATCATCGTCCGAATTAAGATCGTGTTTGTAATCCATTTTGTGTAACGATTTTAATTTGTATAAATCCAAAAAGATGCAGTAATAATCCAAATTTAGCAGCTGATATTAGCTCAGCAAGGGTTTAATTTTTTGTTTTTAATTTTTTCACAACACAAATAGTTATAACTTTGGTGCAAGTACGAAATAGTTTTAACAATTATTGCACGTACTTTTCATTCAACATAAAACTTAACAAACGTTTCGCGTTTCAGTTCGTTATCAGAATAATATTTTCTTTAAATTTTAGTGTTCATTCGAGGAAGCTAGAGAGCGGCTGACGACCGCGCTCACGGGATGCCAAAAGGATACTGATCCTCGGAGCGAAGCGGCACTCACTAAAAACGAATCGCGACGAAGGCGAAACGAGTCCCCGAGTGGAAACGAAGACGCAACGCGGCGCGGCGCTCGTTTACCTGGCGATGCCGCGGGCAGAGGCAGAGGCAGCGGCAGAGCGACAGCGACAGAGGCAGGTAGGCAGCTCAACGATCGCCGTCTGCAGACTGAGAACATTCAGGGAAGCAGAGGAAATTTACTCAAAGTGAAGAGTGAGTGGAAATGGGTGAGTGGGAATGGGTGTAAATGATTGAGTGAGTAGTTTTCATTTGCTTGATGGGGTGAGTGAGTGAGCAGGCAGGGTTGTCGAGTCAATAAATTGCGAAGGTATCCCAAGGGATTATGGTAACTCGGAGCTTAGCTAAGTAAACGAACCTAAAACCGACTACTGGACTCTAGAAATAACACAACATTCGGTTAAGCCAAGTCATTAGCACAACTTTAACAAGGATTTGTCTTTTGAAATAATGCTTCTTAAGAGTAAAATCAATTTTGAGAACCAAATACTCATCTTAAAAATATTTGAAATAATTAAAAAATATGGCAAATAATTATCCTAAAAGTATTTCGAATAAGGTTCTTTTTAAGGAAATTGAAATAAACATAATTTTATAATCTTTATAAAGATTTTAACATTCATTCATAGATTTTACAATGCAAGGAACCCTACAGAAACATATTTTTATCTCCATTCAAACTCAAAATTTCTCTCAGAGAATAAACCCATCTAATTATAAACTCTCAAACTTAATATCTAAACACTATTCCATCTAAAACCTATCCCAAATCAAAAATTATCCATATAAATCGAAGTATCTACTAAAAATCCTTCCCGACAGCTGGTTGCTACAATCTCTACAAGTCCGGCTGCTTGTTTTGGGTGTCTGATGGCATTTTAGTCCCTAAGATCTCACCCTGGGCACAAGGAGCAAACTTGATCAATGCCCGTCCAATGATTTGCAATTCATTAAGGAGAACTTCTTGGCAATTGTGCGCAGCTGCCGCAACCCCCGTGTGGCAGCCCAACCCCCTTGGCAAGGATAAAAATATATATTCAGGATCAGAGATTCTTAAATTTTTTGCCTGGCCATCTTAAAGGGGGTTGCTTGGGATCGTGCGATCGAAATTTTTGGGACTTGGAATCAGAGACCTGGTTTCAGGGTCGTGGGTCAATCATTACCTAGGAGCTTACCTGACTTCGGCCAGAGTTTTTCTATATTATGAACAGATTTTCCTTCTTCAGGCAAATTTATTACTTTACGATGTTGGCAGGATTAAGGCCAAAGGAGTTGTCAATAACCATGGTCGCGGGCCATGCGCCAGCTGGCAGCTGGTCCATCTACCTAAAAGTTATAGATATATATATTCCTATATATTTGGGGAGTAAACCTCAAAGATGGCATGGCAACTCTGGTTGTGCAAAGCGCCCCGATCGCAGCTGACATTACGTTTATATGTCGAGCGTAAATCCCGCGTTGGGCAATAATCTGCGCGATCATCCATCAACCGCGATCACTGCTGCACTGATCATGTCAGCTTTCGTAAATTGAATAAATGATGTTGAGCTAAACCAAAGGGGTTGACTTGAATTCTGGACAGATCTGAGTATATAGCATTGCATGAGGGTCATTCTGGGTGATGCTGTAAAAGAATCAATATGGTTTTTATATAGTTTTAATAGAATTTTTGCTTTATAAGAATTTCTTCAGGAGTTCGAGCTATGATAAAGCCTCTCTTGGAGTTAATAATAAGTCTAAATTTATTTTAATGGTTTCTACCTCCTTTGCTATGTTTTCTCTTCAAAAATTATAATAATTATATTCATAAACATGTATACTTCTATAAAAACTAAAAGACAAGGTAGTAATCTTAACTTTAAGCCTTAAAACCACCTACCAAGTTTATGATGAGTCTAAAAAAGACCTAAGTAACAGCTAATAAAGAACGGAAACCCCTCTTATTGATCCTTACATTTCAGCTCCAACTCCTTTTGAATGCCGCAAATTTGGCAAACAATTTTCCCACGAAAACCCAAATAAACCCGATGAGCTGGCATAACTGAAGATTGCTGAAAGAAAGCCTGAGACGGAGACGGAGACAGAGCCAGGAGCAGCAACCTCAGGCTTGTCAGACATATGTGGATCAATCGTCTGGCAAAACGTGCAGACTGCTGCTTCTCAGCTTCTGCAGAAAACCGGCACCAAAAATTGAGAGAATTGAAATTCTATAACGAAGAAACCGGGCAGAAATCAAAGTTCAATATCAGCCCCAAAACTCTGTAGTCTGTAGTTTCAGTGGCTTCTCTCCTTGGGAAGAAGGGATCGGATCGGATCAAGGTAAACGTCATTTAGTGTGGCACGATCGCTGACGATCGGTAGCCGGTCTGCTTGGGCCTGGGTCTGTATCTAAAGGCAGAGGATCCTCCCTTTTGGGGCTTCCTTGGTGCGTTGGGAACAACGCACGATTTACACATTAAAACACTTTAATTTTTATTGTGCAGCCGGTCGGTCTTGGTAGCTTCGGATCCAATGTCTGACGACCAGTGACGATCTACTTCCCTTTTTTTTTATTTTTTGTTAATCAATTCTGGATTCTGAGGGGAGGAACTGGCGGGGGACCTTTCTCAACCTCAAATTAGTGACTTTGGGCGTGTGTGTATTTTTAGCTGTGGGAACTGCAGTTATGACTTGGGGTGTGCTCTCTCCCCCATTTATAATCCACATCCTATAAGGAAAATAATGAGCATGAAAAATATGAAACGGTGGCAAATGTGTGAACTGATCCAAACGGAACTAAACAGAAGTGGATTTCCTTGGCGGAGGTGGAGGAGGCTGGAGGACACCTCCTCTTCAGTCAAGATATATGTTGATTTAAATGAATTCCTTGTTGATTTTTATGGCGCTTAGTTAGCGAGGGGGAGAAATCTGAGTGAAGTGTGCGGTCTGCGGGGCATTAGAAGTCGTGACGTGATTTTTTTCTCTCTTTCCTCCTGTGTGAGATTTTATTTTTATGAATTTGATAAATGGCCGGCAGGGAGTTGGGCTAATAACTGGAAAGTTCTTTTTGACAGGCTTCCAAAAAGGGGGAATAAAATATATATTCCATAAAAAATAAAGAGCTAAAGAAGGGTACTATAAGTTATGACCTCAGGAAAAAGGGAAATGACACGCTTTTTGGGGTCTCAATGGGTTTTATGCTTTTTTGGGTTTTAATACTTGAAATATTCAAACCAAAAAATAATTTTCAATTTTAGAAAACCTTCTTAAATATTTTTAAGAACCAAAAACTCCCTCCTGAGGATCAATGATCCCATAGATTGATGACCCCGAAACAGCTGATGTAACGGTCAGTTAGAAGATCAGCTGCTCCTTGAGCCAACATTTTTGGCACTAAACTGTCCTTGGGCACGAGTGTCAAAGATTGTTACAGCTGCCACATCCCCATCCACATATCCTACCATCTTCTTGCTGCATTCCCCGTCATTCCTTTTTTGGGCCAAGACAACAATGCCTTACGGCCAGGACAATGGACGGCGCTTGGAAAACTGACTTTCTAGGGGACGTGCGGGGTTTTTCATCGGCTTCTTGAAGAGAGGATTCTCTAATTGCTGGCAAACATCTTACATAATATCCAAGGAGAAGATGCGACTCGGCATGAATTTAGGATGGAGCGTGCCCAATGCGAAACAGCTGCCGAAGATCACTTTGAGCTCTGAGGACGAGGATGATGAGGAAGGGTTGCGGGCAGATTAGGCGGGATTTGTTTGTTGTAAAGATTTGCGGTTGTAGTTACGGATGGTAATGGTATTTCAACCCCAGCATCTGTCATAAAAAATTGTATCTTAGGTACTGAGAGGATAAGGAAATTTTGGTTTATTTTGGGAATTTTTGGATTTATAATTGAACTTAGAAAAATAATATGATAAGAAAGATAGAAATAATGTGATAAGTAAGAAAGGTGATTTTTAAAGCCAAAATTTCTTCAACAAAAATATTTCAAAAAAATTTGTTAAAGATAGAAATCAATTATCTTATAACTGGTATTGGTCTTTGTGGTCTTTTGTGGTCATTCAATTACTTGTATATGGTTTATAAATTCTAAGATTTGTTCTCTTTAATAAAATAGGCAAAATTTTGAGATCTATATGTTTTATAATATTACTTATAATGTACATATTTAAAAATAAAAAGTTTCCCAAGAAAAACTAATTAATAGACCTATTAGATTTCGTAAAAAAATCAATAAATACATTTAGTTTTTGGGCTCTGATCTTTCAATGTCGTTTTTTGGAAAGTATTACCCCAAATTGATTTGGTATTGTTTGTACAAGCTGCTCTATTGAATAAATGGTTACCAATTTAAATCGAAAACGATCAAATTCCCTTTTGGAGACCCAACAGAAACATAATGGTATGTGAATTGGATAACATTCAAATCAATTAAAGTCAATTTTGACTGACTTACAGCTCAACACAGGGGAGTTGGAGTTAAAGAACTTCTCCTCCAGTTCTCAACACCAATCCCTATCCCTACTTCTCCCCCGACGACACCAACTGTAAATCTTCCAATAAGTACAGTCACACCTTTCCTCTAGGGGAAGAAAAATCGAGCCACCGCGAGTCATATCAATTCATAAATGCATAATAATTTCGACAGGAGGAGAGGAGGACAGGGACAGGGGCTAAAATTAAAACAGAAGTCGCAGCACACCATCGCCCGATGTGGAATAATGTGAGAAAAAAACTTTCTCACGATCACCTTTTGATGTCGCACAGACGGCGTTTAGTGGAAATCCACGTGCAAAAGGGGGAAGTTCGGCCACTCGCTCGCTCGCTAGATCGCTGACACGGAAGGAAGGAAGGAAGCTAGGAACCCACCACCATTAGCCGCCGACTACCACCACCACATCACCTCCAGGAAGCAGGCGGAGTAGGACGCAGGACTCTTCGCCTGCGCTTGTGGTGGTAGTTATCCCATCCCCGCCTCCTCGCCGATCGCCAGAAGTGCATGAGAATTTAAATTACAAACAAACACTGGAGAGAGAGCGGCACAATCACCGGGCTTTGTCGGTGTGCGTGTGTGCATCGGCATGCGAAGGAGAAGAAGAGGAGGAGAAGGAGGAGTAGGAGCTGCAGGAGAGGGAGGGACCAGGGAGGGTGCCAGGACGAGGCGTGTGTGGGAACTTTTGACGAGGACACTCGAGCATGAAGCGGGTCAGCCGACAGCCGGCAATCATTATCCAGGGCATACCAGCTCCTTTTTTATACGTTCAATTCCCACACGCCCACGAGAGGCGTTAACTCGATAGTTGCTCTCCTCAAAAGCCCAGAAATTATGACTCTCAACGGAGAGCCAGTTTTTGAGATGCCAAAAAGCATCGTTCTCAGCCATACAAAAACAACAAACACACGGCGAGAGCTTTGTTCTCATCAGAACAAAAACAACACCTACGTGAAACGGGGAGAGCATCATTTCTCTCAGAGAGATTATGCTCTCGTTCTCTTTATGCTGTGCAGCATTGCAACAAAAACAAAAATGTGGCAAGCCGAATGAAGTAAAAGGCGGAGGCAAAGTTATTTTCAGGGGGGAGATTAATACTATTAAGTTTACTTTTAAAATTAAAAAAAAAGAAAATTAAGAAGTTATAAGTAATTTAATTGACATTTCAAAATGTATTTTTATCTGATTTTGTTTTTAAATCTAGTATATTGTTCTTATCTGATTAAAACTTTTCGGTTGATCTCTTCTCTATTAGTATAAGTATATAAGTTGCAGCGGGACGGATTGGTAGACTTTATCATATTGCTGCTGACGAAAATTAATTGGTAATAACAAATAATAATTTTCCCGTTTTTCAATATAGAACAATATAGAACACAATTTGTCTTATTATTTTAAAAATAAATTTTTATTTTAAGAAAATTATACGACTATATTATGCGGCTGCCGTAGGAACAATCAGGACGCTAGTAGAAAATAAAATTATAACCTTTCTGTTTTTTTAACAATTTTCATTTACTGAGCCATATGCAAATTTTTTGTTTTTTTTTTCAAAATTTAATATTTTTTTAAATTGTAAACTCCAAATCGGAAAATTAAAACTGTAACGTAACTGTGAAATATGTAAATGTGTATTGTATATAATAAAGAAAGTCGGCACACTTCTTGGTATATATTTTATTATTTATATTTTATTAGATATTTCAATACTAAAATAATATTAATTGATATGATTTTAAAATATTATTTGGAATTTGATCAAATTCGAATTATTTTATCTTATGTGTGCATAGATGTTTTACACAGTTTTTCTTAGTCTTTCTTTTCAGTTGACCAAAATGGATAGATTTCCAATGACAATTACAAACTTCAAGGATATACAAATATCGTGCTTACTTTCTTGTTTTTAAATTTCATTCAAAGAAAGCAAGAAAAACAAAGAGATTCACCTTGCACATTATGCGCTCAGTATAAACTCCCCTCAACTCCGCCCCTGTCCGGCTGAAAGTCAAAGTCATCCCAACAAATAATTCCATTCTGTGTTGCAAGCGAATGTAATCCGATCCGATCCCACTCAAGAGCCTCATTGAGGCCCAGAAATCTGGAATCCCATGTGCCAGGCCACATGAATGTATTCTTTTGCCTATTTTTAAACATTCCAGATGATAACGCCGCGGAAAACAGCCCGCTGTGCATGTGCATTGATAAATACCAAGGAGAGTGTGTGTGTATGCGGGGCATTACTCATGCGCCCTGCTATCAAGCGTCGTTTGGTATTTTCCTGGCTCCCTTTCGGTATTTTTCACGGCCACACTGCCGCCGCGCTGGGGCGTTGTTGTTGCAGATGAGAGCGGAGCAGAAGTATTTTACGCGTTGTCGCCGACGGTCATACTGACACAGAAAATGCAAAAAAAGTAAGAGCAAAAAAGAGCTGGCGTAGGCGTGACAAACGGTGAAAAATAAGCGTTTTTAGTGCAGAAATATTAAAAAAAAACCACAGTGAAGCGTCGCTTGTGCAAACCCCGCTCAAAGTACCCTCGAACACACACAGATAGCTGTATCGGCGCTTGGCGGCCATTCAAATGAATAGTCCTCGCACAAACGCCGTCAATGGCGGCAGCGGCGGCGGCGGCGGCGGCGGTGCCATCTCCGCGCTGCCCAGCACCCTTGCCCAACTGGCGCTGCGCGACAAGCAGCAGGCTGCGGCGACAGCGACGTCGACCGCGTCCTCTGCCACGAGTAACGGCAGCGAGTCCTCGCTGGGCGGCCGACCGCCTAACCAGCCGCCCAGCGTGCCAGTGTCCGCCAGCAAGCTGGACAGCTCGGCCAGCGGCGCCTCCAACGGCGACTCGAACAAGCTCACCCACGACCTGCAGGAGAAGGAGCACCAGCTGCAGAAGCCCCAGAAGCCGCCGCTCCCGGTGCGCCAGAAGCCGATGGAGATCGCCGGCTACGTGGGCTTCGCCAACCTGCCCAATCAGGTCTATCGCAAGGCCGTCAAGCGGGGCTTCGAGTTCACCCTGATGGTGGTGGGTGCCAGCGGGCTGGGCAAGTCCACGCTGATCAATTCCATGTTCCTGTCGGACATCTACAATGCCGAACAGTATCCTGGACCGTCGCTGCGCAAAAAGAAGACCGTGGCCGTGGAGGCCACCAAGGTAATGCTCAAAGAGAATGGCGTCAATCTCACCCTCACCGTGGTGGACACCCCGGGCTTTGGCGATGCCGTGGACAACAGCAACTGCTGGGTGCCCATACTGGAGTACGTGGACAGCAAGTACGAGGAGTACCTGACCGCCGAGTCACGCGTCTACCGCAAGACCATCTCCGACAGCCGGGTGCACTGCTGCCTGTACTTCATAGCGCCATCTGGGCACGGCCTGCTGCCCCTGGACATTGCCTGCATGCAGAGTCTGTCCGATAAGGTGAATCTGGTGCCGGTGATCGCCAAGGCGGACACCATGACGCCCGACGAGGTGCATTTGTTCAAAAAGCAGATCCTCAACGAGATCGCGCAGCACAAAATCAAGATCTACGACTTCCCCGCCACGTTGGAGGACGCGGCCGAGGAGGCGAAGACCACGCAGAATCTGCGCAGCCGAGTGCCATTCGCGGTGGTGGGTGCCAACACCATCATCGAGCAGGACGGAAAGAAGGTGCGGGGCCGACGCTATCCCTGGGGCCTCGTCGAGGTGGAGAACCTGACGCACTGCGACTTTATAGCTCTGCGCAACATGGTCATTCGCACCCACCTGCAGGACTTGAAGGACGTCACGAACAACGTCCACTACGAGAACTATCGCTGCCGAAAGTTATCCGAACTCGGGTTAGTGGACGGCAAGGCTAGGCTGTCCAACAAGAATCCACTCACCCAGATGGAGGAGGAGAAGCGCGAGCATGAGCAGAAGATGAAGAAGATGGAGGCCGAGATGGAGCAGGTGTTCGACATGAAGGTCAAGGAGAAGATGCAGAAGCTCAGGGACTCGGAACTGGAGCTGGCGCGGCG